>CAUYQG010068962.1:0-45118 GCA_963574415.1 Tarsius wallacei
CCGTCGCCCAGACTGGAGTGCAGTGGCCGCTCCCGGCCACCGCAGCCTCCACCTACTGGGCTCCGGCGATCCTTCCACCTCAGCCTTCCAAATAGCTGGAACTACAGGCACACGCTACCATGCCTGGCTAATTTTTTGATGTATTGTAGAGATGAGGTCTCGCCAAGTTGCCCAGGCGGGTCTCGAACCCGCGGGCTCAGGCAATCCACTCACCTCAGCCTCCCAAGGCGCAGGATTACAGGCTGAGCCACCAAGCCCTGCTGATTTTTTTTTTAATTGGGCACTTTCTCCTTTATTTTCAAAATGAGTAACTATAATCTTATTATTTTTAAAAATCTCCCCCAAATACAACAGATACAACTTTCTGTTTTTCAGGAAGATGACAATAGTCTGTTTTTGAAATGTGTTTTGAAATTTTTGTTTTTAAAGATGTGGGGTACAATTCAGGGTTAGGTATACAAATGTTCATTATGCAGGTACCCTTGTTGATGAGGTGTGCCTTTGGAGATTCTTTTCATGCATTTGCCCATTTCATGATGGATGATTTATGAGCATACCTGCCCACACCGCACTGAGTGTTAAGCAGTTTTTGGCCAAAAATGGCAAGACCCCTGTGCCCCACCCTCCCTATTCACCTGATCTTGTCCTGAGCAACATTTTTTTGTTTTTCTGATGAAAAAAGTCCTCAAAGGGAAATGTTTTGCCAATTTGGAAGAGATGAAACAAAAAAAGGCAAAAGTACTAAAAGACATCAAAACTGACGAGTTCAAAAACTGTATTGAGCAGTGGAAAAAGCATCTCGATAGGTGAATTGTATCAAACAGAATAATTTGAAGGTAACTGAAATTTAAACATATAAAAATAAATACACTTAAAAAAAAATAAATTCCATTTTGGGGGCGTTCCTCCCTCACAGATACTCCATATGTATTTGATTTGTTGAGTGAAAATATGAGATGTATCAATGACAGGCTGAGATCAAGGGAGAATAAAGAATAACTCAGATGCAGATAAAAGACTATGCTGTGTGGCGTAGCACCATCATGAATGGGTGGTTATTGATAATATACACTGAATCATCAAAGAAAGGTTAAAACTTATTTACTAGTCTCTATTTTAAAGGGAGACATGTAAACGTAGAACAAAATAAACGTATCTCAGAAAAATTCCCACTCAGTAAGCAAAGTTTTAGAAGGTGAAGAGAGATTAAGTTAGTTGCTGTGAGCACGTCATTTCCCAGTAACACTGATCAATGTTTACATACAACTGTGAAGACAAATACAGTGCGTTCTCACTTATCCATGCCAGTGGAGGCTGAGGTAGCATGGATCATTAAAATTACAGTGAATGAAGACAGGGAATGATTGATTTGTATGCCATCGCTTCTTTGATCATGGAGGAATTGCCAAAAAGGCTAAAAACGGGCAACGAGAGAAAGGAGAAACAGTCAGAATCTTGGATAATCTTCCACTGGATAATTAAGACTTAACTGGGTCTGTTTTGATGTGTGCACATGTTTCTGTACACGGAAAAGGATGAGCCCACAAATATTATAAATGCCAATTTTTGAAGGCTTTTGGAAAATGTAACCCATAGCATATGGTATCAAATTAATTTGGGGTTTTACTTGTCTCAGTCTGATTTGGGCACATTGAATTATGAGATAATGGTTTGGCATGCATGTTTGTGAAGTGCCTTTTGTACATGTCTCAATTTCACAAAAATTCTCTGAGGATAGAGAATGCGTTGTGACCCTTGTTTGGCTTTGCGGAGACGGCTGCACAGAGCTGATTAGTGACTTGTCTGAGCTCTGGCAATAACTCCTCAATCGATCCGTCGCGACCCAGGTCTGCAGACAGTGGCTCTGGCCTCTCCGTTGTTGCTGCTTTTCCTTTGAGCACTTTCCTTACTTTTGTTCTGTTTCATGCTGCCTAATGCAACCTGTTTTGTTCTGCTGCCTGTCACAGTTAGACAGAGGAAGGAATTTAAAGCAGAAGGGATCGTGTTTGACAGTAAGGAGCTGTACGACTGAATTCCATCAAGACTATGTGCCTGTAGCCCCAACGGTATTAAAACTTCCAGATGCAGCTTTATCACAGCTTCACTAGGGCTGCATGTGACAAGAGGTGCTTAACCTGGAGGGACATCTCTCTTTGTAGGGGTAGTTGACTTTTTTTCCTTTCTCACTCCCAAAATCTCAAAGAAGCATTTGGTTCCACTTTTCTTCCTTAAAGTCAACAACTATAAAATTGAATTTGATATCGAACAGTTGTTTCCCCTGCAGTCCAGGTGAAATTTTAGATATCAGCTAATTGTGCTAAAGTTGCCAGTAAAGAAGTATTCATAAGGTGTGGATCACCAGTGACCTCTTGGCCAAGCTGCTGAACTAATGACTAATAGCAGTAGAGACTATTCAACTGCCACATGACATGCAAAAGATTCTACACTTTATTCCATAAAGTGATTTTACAGGACATTGTCTACTAGTTAAGTGACTCATATTTAAATTTATAGAGACTTTTAAAAGATTTCTTCAAACCTGCCAGTTCCTAAATCTGACGCACAAAGGAAAATAATTTGTTACAAAACCCATCATCTTTTCATTGTACTGATGCTGTAGACCAAGTTAACATGCTGCACAGCAAAAGCCCTTCTTTCCACTTCTTTCAAGCAGAGTATTATTGCTATATATTCATTCTGAACTAAGAGGTGAGGATTGAACTGTGTAGTGCCTCAGAAAATATCAAAAGAGTTTTAAAACATTAGTTTTGAAAGACTGAAATACATAGAAACTCAGAATGTTTGAATGTCAGCCCAGACATTGGCAGGCTTCCATTCAGATTTTGCTGTGAGTAAAATGTGTACTCAGTGACTAGGTTCAAGCCCTTCATAGTTTATAAGCAAATCTCTCTGCTTTTTCTAGATCATTGCAAAAAAGAAAAAGAAAAGAAAAGAAATAGGTTAAGCAAATTTTGTGGTGGTGCTTATGTGTGCACAGACAGGCATGAGGCCTCCGCATCTTCCAAACTTGGAAAGCATATTTTAACAGCACAAGTATATCTACGTGTTTGATCTACATCAGAGCCTCTTTTTTCTCTTCCTTGCATGCTTTTTAATTATACAGTTTAAATTTTTTAACTATTAAATCTGTTTGGTCTTCAAGCTGTAAACATCACACACAGCTAATAAGCTTTAGGAAAGAAAGGAAATTGACATTTAGTATAGAGGTTCTACAAAAACAATGAAAAACTATGCAAATGAGCTATGGAACAGACAGATTTGCATATCCTTGTTGGTTTCATGATGATATTCTCAGCATGAGCCTGGCAGCCTTGCCTTTTTACCTCTTGGGATGATGCATGTACTGGTGGTAGAGCCCTGCAGGGTCAATTTAACAAGTGTAACATTGTGATTTTCCATGCGGTTTCTCAGAACCACTGAGCAAAACGCAGCAATAAATAGTGACAGAGGAAATCGATTTTTGAAGTAAATACTTTTGGAGGAGGGGAGAAAAGGAGGGACATTCCATTAATATTTAATGTTGCCAAAGTCAGTTGAGTAAGTGTTTATATTAGTGCCATTTGACATTTGAAAATAAATATATAATCTGCCAGTTCCGCCATCTCTCGATACTGTCACAGGTACACCAAAACTCCAACCCAGGGTCTAGTTGTTTTGCAAACAGCCTCTGGCTCCCCCAGGGTATCTCATCAGAAAAGCAGGCTAAGGGATCTGTTTTTGCCCCCATCTTGTTAGAATAATAAATAGTAGCCTAATGGCCAAGTTGTATATTTATTTAATTAACCATTTGTATTGATAGTTTATGATGTGCTGGGCATGAATACAGGGAAGCACAATTGCATAGTGGCTAAGAAGGATTTTGATATCATTTATGATCTGGATTTGAACTCAGCTCTGGCAGTTCTTCCTGCCTTAGTTTCACACCCATAAATGAGGGTGAAAAGGTAGTTGAGAGAATTAAATGGGAGAGAGTATGCAAATTGTTATCATGTTGCCTGGTGTTTAGTAAATACGTAATAGACAGTATCGTCATTTTGAAATGCTCTCCAAATCATAATCAAGTTTCACTATTGTAAAATCAATGTAGCTTTCTTCAGAAGAAAAAGGAAATGAACTTCACCCCTAAAATGTACTTGGAGAATTTTAGAGGGTCTTTTCCAAGTTGTTATAAAGCACTTCTGAAGTAAATTTGCCCATTTCTGCCCACACCAATCTTATAACATTCCAGGAATAAAATCTGCACTCGCGTTTAAAAATAAAACAGTGGAACAAACTGAATTAGAAGTCCTTGGCAGACATCCCCCCAGCAGAATGTTCTCTCAATTGGTGGTATCGCAATAAAAGAGATGTATATTTCTTAGTCTGCCCTTCCTCCCCGGTAACTCCAGCCATTTGTATTTCTCTATTCTAAAAACCTATTATGCTTGGATTTCATCTCACTGTTCCTTCTATCTGCACTCCCACCCCTATACCCACTTACCCCCCGCCCAAAAAAACCCCACATCCGCATAGACCCTCCTTCCCAAGAAAACATGGAGGAGAACTGCTCTCTGATACCGTATATGTGCATTCCAAACTGTGCTGAGGAAGGTCATGGAAACACAACAGGGCTCTGCTGTTTCCAGTTGTAAAGACTGCCAAGAAAGAAAAAAAAATCTCAAATGTATTCACTTTTCTCCTGCCTCTTTTTCTTCTGTAAATATTCAAACCCTTTTAAGAGAGGCTTTTGATAATGTGTTATCCCAGCAAACACCACGAACCTTGGATGTACTCAGTACTCCTTAATCCCATAGGAATGACTCAGTCAAGAATGTTAGATAAAATGTGGTTGGCAAGATTGGGCAGAGGATCTTGTTACTACACACACACATACATACACACCAGCCACTCCACCCCGGTCATCACCATAGAAATTATGTAAAGACTAGACATTCTCCTTTCCCTTACACAGGCAGTTGCATCTTTCCCAAAAATGGAAGGGGAAAAGCTTTCTTTGGATGAGCCATATGCAAAAAATTATGGAACATCTGTGTAAGTAACAACATACAACAAGACAAATTATTGGTGGTAAAAGGCAAAGCCCTTGTTTCAAAAACATGTCTGGAGATAGTGTGTATACAGAACCTTCCTTTGTGCTAATTACTCATAATAACTGTCAGCTTTGTGTACCACAGGCTGGGCTGTTAATAACGAGTGGTTGTGATACAGTGTTCTTTTTCTTTTCCTTTCCTTTTCTTTTTTTTTTTTTTCCTGTCCTTCCTTTCCTCCTTCCTTTCTTCTTTTTGGTGGTTGTTGCACAAGCCATAGCCTTATTCTAATAGATGTTGGAAGACCAGATCAGAAATGTGGGAGCTTTGATGACTCACTATGTTTCGGAATGTGCTAGTGTACCGATGCCCCTTCACCCCTGATCTGTTTCCCTCCAACTCAGGTCCGAGAAGTGCAGGACCATCGGGTCTGAGCAACTTGCCAGCAAGCTTCAGGATTTTTTTTTTTCCTCTCTAACATTTAACTCTGTTCTCAGTCTGAACACCCGCCACAAAAATAATGTCATGCCAGGCGAATTTTGTTGCTTGCTTCTTCTGAGACTCATTGTGATTTTGCCTGAGTGGCAAGCTTTGCAGCCACACGTGCTTAAAAATGTGATGTGGTAGAATTAGCCTAAATCTGCAGGCCTGGGTTTGGGCTCCACGTCCCCCACTGACACCACGTGATCATGAGAAAAGCATCGCTGAACTGTCTGTGCCACCCTATCTCCATTTGTCAAGTTGGGAGGCAGTAACACCTGCTTGCAGTTTTTATGTGGATCAAATGAGGTTAAAACATGTAGAGACACTAAGTCCTATTGTTATAAGAGAAACTCTGATGCTATTGTTTAATGCTAAAAGAACTCTAAACATGCTGTTATTACCTACTGTCACATTTCTTTGTAAATTTTGCAGTGCCAGTGTGAAACTTGGGGTATCCACAGTAAGTAAAGAAAAAGGAATTTGAAAGAACCAAGGGATGTCCTCTTAATGGGGAAGAAATACCAGGGCAGAGCATTTAAATCTAGGATTCTCAGGGAGAGAGACGCACCATAGCCACAGCACAACCTAAATCCCTCCTTCCTTCAGAATTCTCTGTTCTCATCACCTAGTGAGGTGCAAACAAGTGTAGCAACAAGTAGCCAGACTGTCTATCAGGCCACCACCGCCGGCCTCCCCAGCCTCTCCTCCCTCAACTCTCCATTGGCAGCCTACATCCCAGCCAAACCTGACTCCACATTGTAATTCCAACATTCCCTGCACATTTGTAGCCATGTTCCCTTCCATCTGACACATCCCATCAAAATTCTTCCCATACTTCAGAATCCAGCTTCCGCCTGCCTCTTCCACAAAACCCGCTAACCACAAAGCCATTATGCTCTTCCTCCTTTGAGCTCCCAAGTTCCTTTATTCCTTATGTGTCTGTGTTACTTATAGCGCACACCAAAATCTGCCTAATGGTGTAGTTATGTAAGCAGAGAACAGCGGCCCAGTATGTGATGGTTGGGTGTTAGCTCGAGTGAGCCTGCCTGTGTTCAAATCACCCTCTGTCATCAACTAGTGCTGTAGTTAGGCTAAGTACTCAACCTTTCTGTGTCTCCTTTCCTCATCTGCAAACTTGGCTTAAGAATAATAGCTACCTCACAAAGTTATCGTGACAATTAAATGAATGTCAAGCTCTTGCGACAGTGTGAGTGCTTAAGAAATATTAGCTATTAATAGCCCTGGTATACCAAGAACAAGAGACTATCTCCTGTTCATGTTTTTCTGCCTTGCAACTGTATTTTACACATAGAAAAGACCCAGTCCACAAACATTAAAGTCAATATCAGGTACATTTACCAACATAAAAATCTGTTCATTTGAATCAGTTCAACAACTCAGAGTTTAGCAGTGTACCACACCCATGGTTCCATCCTTCCAATCACTGAAAATGTTTGAGGAATTTTCAGAGTGTTTCAGGAAAGAGCATTTCAAAACAACCCCAGAGCCCTATAGAGTACATTTTCAATCATCTTTCTGCATCTGCTTTCTCATTTGGGTGCAGATAGTTAGTAGACCTGGAGTATAAGGCATGCACCTGTATGCAGTAATATTTTGCAGAAGCCAAATGAAAGAATGGGAGCTGTTTCCTGCCTGAATTCTTCCATCCTAGCTTCTAGGGCTCAATGGCTTAAACTGGAGGCAGTTGAGGTCACTCTGAAAATGAAGCTCTTGATGTTTTGCTCAAACTTTAGAAGCATTTGCAACAAATCAGGTGAATGACAGTGTGAAAAAACAGAAACGAGAACCACCTTTTCTTAGAGCTTTTGTAATAGTATTGTGCGTGGGCGAGTGTGTTTATGAATGTGTGTGTGGGCATGTGTGCTTGCATTTAACCTTCATGCAAGACGCAAAAGAGTAGTTTTCCACTTGGAACCAACCAACTCTCTGTATAAAGTGTACCTCAGTGGTTCTAATTCCACCCCCCGTGGGCATTTTGGCAATGTCTGCAGACATTTTTGCTTGTCACGACTAGGGAGGAGCTACCAGCATCTAGTGAGTAGAAGCCAAGGATGCTGCTAAACATCCTACAATGCACAGGACAGCCCCCACCACAAAGAATTATCCAGCACAAAATGTCAGCGGCACTGAGGATGAGAAACCCTGGTTTACCATAACCTAAAAAGAACAATGAGAATGCCGAGGAAGAAATGTTTACATCTGTGTCGAAGAGAGCTGTGGCCTCCAGCCAAGGCCATGTGAAATTCCACCTCTGAACTTAGACCATGCTCTTCCACAAAAATTCTTCCTGTTCCTTCCCTACCCTCACTGTAAAAATTCAGTCCTTGTGAATAGATTTTATGGAGAGAGGGGAGTACTTTATTTGAGGGATGTTGAAGGGCTTGTTCTGAGCTTATCCTCTGCTGGCAGATTATGTGTGGTCACTTTAGTCTGTATCTGGTTTATTTTCCCCCAGTTTCTTCATTTTATAAAAGTTCCATGAACAAGATACATCTAGGAGGTAAGGAAAGAATTAAAGCAGCAAGGGAATGTTGGATGGAGGGAGAGGGATGCTAAGAAAGAAAAAAGAGGGAGAGACAGAGACAGACAGAGAAGAATCTACAAATGGAGTCCAGCTTGGCTTAAGGGTCCTGGAGCTTTCAGAGAGAGGTTTTGCTGCTAATGTCTTCCATCCTTCACACACACACACACACACACACACACACACACCCTGCTCCATCACCACATGCAGGCCAGGTGGCTCTGCTTACATACATGGCTTGGCGCTTTTACTCTTTGGCTAAGACCATTTCACACATGAACAACACAGCCTCCTCTTAGAGATTTGTCATCCATCTGCTTGCAGAAGAGCTGTCTGTTTCCCTCCGAAAACTGGTCCAATCAACATTTTCCTTTGGCCAGGGTAGCTTACCAGCAGCTCCTCCATAAGGTTCATAATTGCAATTTCTCATTCTCATTTGCCTGGCTGGTTTCACCCTTCTGTCCTCTCTGCACCTTCCCGCAAGTGCCCACCCCCTCCCCCCAGCCCTCTCCTCCTTTTGTGTTAAGGAGTCCTGTCAAAATGAATGACAGAATCGACTTCCTTCTTCCAAAATGGCTCATTATTCATAACTTTCAAGCAATATTGCCTTCTGTCCTCAAAGGGTTTGCAGATTTTTTTCCCAAACTGATCCCCTTTCCAGAGTGAAATAGTGGATGAACGCCTTGCCTAGCACTCTCTCTAAGCTCTGCCTCTGTAGCAGTATTGTGGGCCAATATGCCACCAAGTCTTTACTTGTGATCTGCTCCATCCTGTCTTGTACCATATGCTTGTGGTAGACAGTGGTTAATATCAGTCTGTGAGCGTCTTGAGGCTAGCTTTGAAGTCTAATTCTAATGTCATAATGCTGATATTGTACATACTTTCTGTTTGTTCCAGAACATAGGGTCATCTGTTAGGGGATATGGAACACTAACTCTGATATTGCAGCCACATTTGCGGTTGAGCAAGGGAGCGTATGATGGACTTGGGAGAGACCAAGCACTGAAGCGTGTTTCAGGGATTCTCAGTTCAGTCACTTTTCTTCCAAATGACCTCTTATTCTTGAATTTTGAGGAGTAGCACAAGCAGGAGGGATAGCATGAGAACTAAAAAAATGAATCTACTAAACTCTTTGGTATTTACGTAATAAATGTCCACGCTGAAGCTGTAGGGATTCAGATTACAATGGAATTGTTTTATAAATACATCTGAAATCTGCTGTGTTGAAGAGAAAGGAAAAATCTGAAGAATGCTTAAAAGACTAACTTGGGTCAGGCTCTGTGGCTCAGTCTGTAATCCCAGCACTTTGGGAGGCTGAGGCAAGTGGATTGCCCGAGCCCGCGGGTTTGAGACCAGTCTGGGCAACTTGGCGAGACTCATCTCTACAATAAATCAAAAATTAGCCGGACGTGGTAGCGCCCGCCTGTAGTTCAGCTACTTGGAAGGCTGAGGCGGAAGGATCGCTGGCGCCTAGCTGGTCGACGCTGGGGTGGCCATGAGTGTGCCACTGCACTCCAGCATGGGTGACAGAGTGAGACTCCAACACACACACACACACACACACACACACACACACACACACACACACAAAGACTAGCCTGGGCAACATAGCAAGACTGTCTTAACAAAAAAAATTTTTTTTTAATTAGCCGAGTATGGTTTTGTGCATCTGTTGTCTCAGCTGCTGAGGAGGCTAAGTAAGGCAGCAGGATCACTTGAGCCCAGGAGTTTCAGCTTGGGCAACAGAGTGAGACCCTATCTCTAAAAAAAAAATTTTTGAAAAGAAAGTATAAAGAATCTGCAGAGACTAAGGGATATGAGTAATGGTTTTCTATGTTTCACTCCTGGGGGACCTGGACCTAGAACTAGACTTCTGTGTTCCAGTGTAATATGTTTCGAGCATTCCCAAACAGTTAAGGGGTAAAACACTGTTCAAATTCTGCTTTACAAAAGGCATTTTAAACTAATACACTTGGGCAAGGGATATGAGTGCCTGGAAGGCCACTTTTAGTACAAACTACTTGGCACGGTAAAATGAAGCAGGGTCCCCTTTTTCCCAAATATGAGGTTGGTGGGTACAGAAAGGTCCTAAGACAGAAAGCATTTGTTTATTTTTACTTTGTTCCACAAAGATCTGAAATCATGCATCTGTGCACTTTAAAATATGAAAGAACTGAGAGATTTAGTACTTGGTAGCATTCTAGAGGGAAGAAAGACTATGGCTAGAATATTACTCTGCTTTTGGTTGGTTGAATTTATGTGTAATAGGCACATTATGGAATAACCTGTGAGGGCAGCAGAAACTGCCATTCATAGAAGGCACTGGGTGCAGAATACAGCAGAGCCACCAGTTCCATCCCAGTGCCACTGGATAGTTTTGGAAGGTCCTCAGAGGAGATGCCACTCCAGCAGTGGGATTGCTTCCAGCCTTGACCAGAGCTGTTCTGAGGCTTCCTGAAGGTTCTGTATGGCCCAGTGCGAGTCACTCCTTCAGAGATAAGCATCATCAAGCACCCACATTCCCTTTGCCCCTGAAATACTTCTCTCTTATTCTCTGAACATTGACTCCTAATCCATTCAGAGGTTCCAGCTGACTTTCTCTTTCAAAGCCACGGCCAGAGACATCTTCTAGAAGGTTACCTAAGCATTCCTCCAACCACCATTCTGAATGGGAGGGTAGACAGGGTTAACATGGATAATTCCAGTTTATTCCCCATAAAATGGCCACTTGTTGTGGGGTGCAAGCTGGTCTGTGCTTGTTTGTGCCTGGCAGTTCACTCATGGGAACATTGGGCAACCCTGGTCATAAGCAGGCTAGATACTATTATTAAATAGCCAAAGGTTTGCCAGTGCAGCCTGGGACAAATAGAGAGAAGTAAAGTCAGGCTCCCCACAGCCTTCCCCATGTGAAAACCTCTCGTCTGCTGTGATTTTCCAGATGAGCTGCGTGGATAGTTCCAACTCACAGAAGGTGTTTTCATGCAGGCTCTGTCCACATACTTGCACACATGCATCTCACATGCTTCTTGCCTCCCTTCGTTTGAACCTACAGCTCTGATTCTGTCTGTAGGAGTGATGATGTTATAGCACCCATGACAAAAGGAACACAGAAGACTGAGTTCCAGACTGTGCTCTGCCAACTGCTTGCTGTCTACCATAGACAATCGACTTAGCCTCACCGGGTGCTGAGATTACATGAATCTCACCTGCTTTCAGTCTTACAGGATTACCTAGAGGATCATGTGATACCAAGGATGTAAAAGTGCTTCTAGGGGTTAAAAGGACTTTTTATAATGAATTCTAGCAAAGCTCTACAGGCACAGCCCTGGCCCCCAGTACTAGCATTCTCAAAAGGCTAGACCAGTTGGTTAAGTTTCACTGGTTTCAAGCAGCTCAGAAGCATCCTCTGTTAAGAAAAATGACTCATAAAACACCACTATTTGTTAACATAACCATCAAGTTCCACTGAATAGACTTGTATGTGGATGCGTCACACCAGCAGCCTCCAATTGGCTACCTGAGGTGCACTATACTTAGTTGGAAACCTCTTTATTTTAACTTCTGTTCACTCATAAAATTTCATCATGTCTTCTATCCTGTCTGGTCCTCCCCAGGTAAACCCTTGAGAGTCTGTCTGCTCACCTTAAATCGCCCTCCCTTCTCTCTAGACTTCCACCTCACCAATGAGCTGCCAGCGGTGATAAGCTGCATATTGTCTCAACTGCAAAGAGAGCACCTCAACCCAAATTCCAGACCAACAGAGGAAACCATTGCTGTTCTGAGATCACATATTGGAAGTTTTTGAGCCTGTGGGATATGAGATGAGATATTGGGAGCTAGCATTTCTTGTAATTAAAGCACTAGAACATCACAAGACCCCATTTCAGGGAGATCGGTTGTTAGAGTAATTGATAAGCATGTCTGTTATTTAGGAGATTTTTGTATGGCTAAAAGGAAAAGAAGATAACCTTCATTTATATAATGAGATTTTGCTTAGTAAAAGGCAGTGTGGAACAAACTGAAGTTGTGAAAATAGCCTGAGGCAAAATGACAAGAAGCTTTTCAAGACCGCTGAGATCATACTTGAACTATAACTGGTCAGAAGCAACACCCCAATGTTCAGGCTTGTTGGCTCGCAGGTGAAATATATTCAGAGATTGTGTGTGATTATAAGGATCCCCCCTGCCCTATTTCACTAATTGATCCTTTATTTTTTAAAAAACAAATTCTAGAGTTTCCTCTCTAAAATTTCTTACGTGAATCAGATCAAATATTTTATGATAATACTGTTTTTTTCCATTTTTATTTTAGATGCAAGGGTTACACATGCATATTTGTTGCATGGACATATTGTATAGTGGTGGGGACTGGGTCTCAGGTAGCCCATTACTCAGAGAGTGAACATTGTGCCCTGTAGATAATTTCTGAATCCCAACCCCCTCCCTGCCTCCCTTCTTATTGGTGTCCCCAGTGTCTGTTCCATCTTTGTGGCCATTTAACTCCCACATATAAGCGAGAACATGAAATGTTTCGTTTTTTGTTTCTGAGTCAGTTCACACACTACTATTTTTTTAAAGCACCTTACTGAAAATAAAGTACTTTTCAGTAGTAAACATTTAAAGTGTCTGGTTTTCCTCTGACTTGTGAAAGTCTGAAAGAACTAAAATTAGACCACTTTGGCCCAGGTCAGAAAAATGGAGGTGACAGAGATCACACAGATCAAAGAAGCATCTCTCTGTGCATAGAAGAGCCCTCGGTTGCTGTGTGTTCATTGTGTATAGCATTTTCCTCACCTGAGGAGGCTGTCCTGAAGGGAAGGCATCACCTGTGAGTCTTTATAGTGAGAGGTATAGGTGTGTCTTGTTAGTTGGATTCCAGTTCTGTGGTTGATTTGCTTACTACCCTTAGGCAGGACCTCTGATATGAACGTTAGGGAGATTTCACTGGAGAGGCCAGAGCAGGATTCACTGATGCTGAATTGCCAGGGCTAGAAAAACTCAGGGCCCCCTTGTCTAAGTCTCTCTCCAAGAAAAAGCGAGCTTTTTAAGTCAAAGAGTGGGGGCATAGCTAAATGCAGCTATAGCTGTCTCATGAGCATTTGTTCACTTAAGGCAAAAGTCTTAGAAGTTGCAGAAGAGGAGAGAGGATAGGGCTATTGTGATACCAGGGTCGCTGGAAAAGAGAAAGTGTGATCTGTGTTAAAATATCACACTTACTGTGTGCAACTCCCTCTAGCTCACTGACGCCACCGTGAGCCCACCAACGCCTCTCTGCTGGCAGAAACATTTGCTCAGTGTGTTGCTAAGGTACTTGAGTGTCTGATATTTCTCCATGCACACCACTATCTCCAAAACCTCAAAATATGTGGTCCTCTCAAAGGATAACTGTTGACAGCAAGCCGAGGCTGTTCTGCTCCAACTTAGAACCAAGAGGAATATAATCTGACCATTCTTTTTAGCACGCAGAAGCCAAAAACAAACCCTTATATACTTCAGAAGATGAGTATCCTACTTAAGGGCTGTCTTTGCAACAGGTGCTGGGGTTGGAATATTGGAAGAAAAAAATATATGTGCAGTGGCCATGAAATGGCTTAAAGGTCAATCTTGGCTAAACTGTATTGATTTCCATGTCTGTTTCCAGAGATAATCATCAATTTGGGACTTAACTGTGGTTATTTTAATTTATCAGTGTTGTGGTTGTCCTGATTACTACCTGCTAGGTATGTAGGAGTGTGTATGTATGTGTGAACAGCATGGCTGCACATGTGTGTGGGAGTACACTCACCACCTCACTCCCCATGTGTGTGCATCCTTCCACCCCACATGACCCCAAGTGTGTAATATGCGCAATCTCCCCCATGTGTGTGTATGCAAGCATGTTTCTCAATGTGTGCATATGCGTATCCTCTCACCCACACATATGTGTATGAGTACACACCTTTGCATGTGTATTTTTACACACTCACCACCACGTGTGTGTGTGCACACTGCCCCTGCAATGTGCATATACGTACACAATCATGTCCCCTGCACATGTGTTTATGTGTGTACACTTATGCTCCACACGTGTGAATGTGTGCACACTGGCCCCTGCGCCCCTATCTGCATGCACACTTGCCCCATAAGTACATATGCTTGCACACTTACACCCCTCCCACACACATGCATGAAGCTCTGTGTCTCCTTGTCCTGCCCTCACACTCGAGCCTGGGTATTACCTTGTAAACTAGGAGGAAACCCAGTTCAACACTCTACACCTTTTTACATTCCATATATTTTTTTTAAATGCCCATTTGGAAGAACAAAAAAGACTCAAACTTAAAAAGTGTGAGCACCTATACCTGACTTTCAGTCTCCTCATCTCAGAACCTATCTCCTAATCTCAGAGCCATACCCACCTATTATTTAAAAATTACATAGTTTAATCATTGTTTATCTAAGGGGGAGATGACAAATACAACAGTTAGTGCAGTAAATGATTTAGCTTCTTTTTTTTTCTGTGTCCTTGCTACTGATGAAATGATAAATGACACCACTGATTGATTTGTGGGGTTAGTTTCAGTTTGAATAATACCACCCTTAGATGCATGTGAATTTATGTCTTCTCACACTCAATTAGATAAAAGTCTCAGACAGGAAGGCCAGAAGGAACTGTTTTAAAAAAAACTCATGCTACCCTGGCAACTTGAGTTGGATGAACCTAATAAATAAATGCAAAGCTGTCCCTCTGTCCTCGTGTGCATCTACTGAATTCCAACCGGGAACCTTATGGTTTCATGTGTGAATCAAAAAGCAGGGTGCTGGTGCCCAGCCAGAGCATTCTTCATGCCATACGCCAGTAAATGTGCGTATATCACATGTAAATCAGGGTCAGACTGGGTAAAAATCTACCATGCAACTGCAGAGGAATTATGCAGAATTGGGTTGTGTACATGTTTTCAGTTTTTGTCTCTCAGCAGTTTAAACCTTTAATTAAAATACACATGAGAGAGAGACAGTCTGTAACTGTTCAATTGTATAGGCTCTATTTGTAAGGTAGTAGCCCTCCAAGTAATTTTTATGGGTCATTCTGTCTAGTGGTTACTTAGAATATGAAGCTATCTCCCAGCTTCCCAAAAGTAATGTCTGTTTTCTCACTTTCTAATAATTACTTCAGATTTGAAAGCAAGGACTTGTCACAGTGAATACAAATTAGAGTCAGCTTTAGGGTACTACTAAATGTGGATTGTTTGGTTCTGAGTTTTATCCATTTTAGACAGAGTAACATGATCATTTGTAGTTGTCTGCCTCTATGCAGGCTGTGTAGACATACTCAGAACACCAGCCTCACTTATTAGACCGTCTTCCTAATAATACTGTCTTGTCTAATAGCTGATCTATTGTTAAGTAAAAACATGCAAATGTTTGGAGCCATGCACCCTCCCATTCTCTACCTCTTAAGTGATGCAGACTAAATGCATTTTAATATTTATTTAGAAAGTTGGCATCCTGGGACTGTTCACAAGATAGCGCATTTGTCTGAAGGTCCCAAGAGGCAATGAAAGTCATCCCACTATCTCTCTAGCTGCTTTAATACCATAGAAGTAAACGCAGCATAGAACACTGCAACTCACATTTTGGAGAACATTGGAGCTGTGGTAATTTTCATTCGCTGCAAGTCATCTAGTGAGGATTTACATAATTTGCATTAGCGTGTCACTTTCTATCATTTGAAGAGTACATTTATGTTACTGCAGAATATTTGTGGGCTGTATCCTCCAAGGCACCAATGTGGTGGGATGTGTGTTTTTATATAAAAGGTTACTGTCCCCCCAAGCCATCCTCGGTCCCTGTATCCCTCTACTCCAGAACAAAATGTCCTTGGATCATGGCCAACTGGGCTAAAGAATGAGGGCCTACCCTTTAAAAACCCTACAGGTAATAGGATGAGCAGTTCCTCATCTGTTTCCTCCTTTCCCATGGAGGGTGGGTTGGAATAGAGGCGAGGGACTCTGCCTAAAGATGGCAGGAAGCCCTGAGAGTCCTTCTCACATATCACCAGCTCCTTTCCCCCCAGCCTCACCAGATGTCCTCCTAGTGCTCAGTGGCAGACCTGGGCAACTGTCCGGCACACACATCCAGCTGAGTCCCTTGTATACTATTCCTTTCAAGGCTCCCTTGCGCCTTAGGTTGTCATGTTTGCTGATTTCTCCTTAGGAGAATGTGGAATGTGGTCTAGTCTCCAATGCCCTGCCACGGCCCAGGCCCTCTCCTTTGCACACGACCACACCCACAATGGAAAATATTCCTTTTCATCACAAGGAAACAGCCATTTGGACATTTTAAATTATTTTAAAAATTATAAAAATTATTTATAAAATATATGTTTATATGTGTGTACAGAATATAAAGGGTAGCTGATTAACTAGGCAAATGAGCAGACAGCAATAGAACTATCATAAACATAGATTTGGTTATTAATTCTTATTATGTGCCAAACACTTCACTAAAGTATTTACATGCATCAGTTTATCAAAAGCTCATGACAAGCCAGGTATAGTGGCATATGTCTATAGTCTCGGCTATTAGGAGACTGATGTGGGAAGATCACTTGAGCCCATGAATTTGTGTCCAGCCTTGGCAACATAGCAAGATTCTGTGTCAAAAATAAAGATATATAAAAATTAAAAGGCTCATGACAGTTGTAAAACATATACTGCCATCATCTTCATCCAACATAAAAGGAAATTGGGGTTTAGGGTGGGTGGTTGCATAACTTATACAAAGTCTCACATCTAGTAAGCAGAGAAGTTGATTCAATGAAGGATGACCAGGGAAGCATCTGTGGGAGTATTAAGGAGAAAGTCCTGAAGTAGGAATACCATGGCCAAATTCCAGATCATGGCTGATGTCTGCATCAAGCTATTGCTCTGTATTTAAGGAACAGAAAAAAATTTTGTTATATCATTCATTTATACTAAATTGTTACCATTAACACCTACAATTATTAATGTTCCAAGTATTGCATGGTTAAACTGCCCAAATCTCAAGAATGATACATGCATCTCTGTTTCTTCTTTGGTTTGACATATGCCATGCTGTGTATTCCAGTGGTTTTCTGTTCCTTCTGCTTTATTCCAAGGGCCAAGCATTTTTGAAAGTCACAGAGAGAGTTGATATGCTTAAGGAAAGAAGAACCACTTAGCATGGACAAAAAACTATTCCATTTCTGCACAAGTGCAAGAACTTTTTGCAAGATGCCAGGGATTCATAATTTACAGGAAGAGAATAATATAGCACAGGTGAATGATATCTACTTTTATAATGAGAATAGTTTGAGAAGTTGTGTCTTCTAGACACATTCTGTAGGAAGAATTATTCATTATTTCTTTTACTTAATGAACATTATAAGTCCCTGTTATGTGCCAAATATGTTTTTATAGTTCTAGAAAGTGTTCACTTCTCAATCTTTTGCTGTACCAGAGTAATAGGACCGTGTTCCCATTGATCACTTTATCTTCCTTTCATTCATTCATTATCCATTCTTTCACATAATTTTTAACCTCAAGAGCTTTGAGGTTAAAGATGAAATAATATGGAAACCTTCTGAGAAGTTGACTTGTGAACCAAACCTTAAAGGATGAACTAGGGCAGTGGCAGGTGGAATAATGGAGAATCATATTCTAAGCATAGAAGTCTCACTTTGCTCAGATTTGTCTCTCCTTGGTAACAAGCTGAAATTTACAAGTCCCAGACCAGTCACTGCCAATCATTACCTCATGCTAGACTTGTATAGTCCTACCTTTCTATAGTAGAGTCCATAAATCATCAAAATATATACACTTCAATGAATTATTTTACTGAATATAATTTGACTTGAATTGGTCATTATTGGTGGGTGATATTTTATAATGTTGTATAGAGTTTGACCTTATTGTCTACTGAACATATACCTAATTGTTTAGCTTAGGTTTCAGTGCACAGAATACTGTTATATGGAGTTGGCAATCTCCTATGAGTTGTTGATAATTTATGATTAGCCTTCTTTGGGACTGAGTCATGAATTTCTTCTTTAAGCACAAATGGTGTCAATTGTTTGGTAGCTAGATATAATGTTTACAAGCTAAAATAACAGAATAGGCCATAAAAAATTGTAACTCCCTCTCTCTACTTGTTGAAGAGGTGTATAATGAAATGCTTTTTTATTCTTTCTGTTAAGAGCTGTGACTTAAAAATTATTATTGGTGTTTGCCTTGCCTTTGTGACAGAAACTCTTCCAAAAGTCCCAGAAATGTTATCTGTCTGGGATCCATCTATAAGTTATCTGCTTTGGTCCTTTGGCTTTCTATTAGTAACATGTCAATTAAGATGGAATAGACCTTTCCTTTTTATTTTTATTTTAATATATTCCAGAGAATTAATTTGGGGCTAATGAAAGGAGCACTAAATGTTTATTTTAGGGGAAGTTGACAAAAGGTTAAGAACATTGGTAAGAAAGGCACCTTTGGGGCCCAAGGATTTCGTTCATTATATATTTATTTATTAACTTATGTAGTCATTTATTGATTCTACAAATACTTTTTTGGGGCGGGGGTTGGAGTCTCATTCTGTTGCCCAGACTGGAGTGCAGTGGCCGTTCCCGGCCACCGCAGCCTCGACCTGCTGGGCTCCAGCGATCCTTCTGCCTCAGCCTTCCCAGTAGCTGGAACTACAGGCACGCGCTACCACGCCCGGCTAATTTTTTAATTTTATTGTAGAGATGAGGTCTCGCCAAGTTGCCCAGGCGGGTCTCGAACCCGCGGGCTCAGGCAATCCACTCACCTCAGCCTCCCAAAGGCGCCGGATTACAGGTTGAGCCACCGAGCCCGGCCAAATACTTATTAAAAGCATACACAATGCAAGATGTAAACCACATTCTACTAGGCATACAATAATGAATAAAAACAGGGTTTATGCTTCCAGAAACTAAAAGTCTACCAGAGGAATTCACATGTGTGTAAGCTTGGCTATAATACAAGGAAAAAGAAATAGGAATCCTGAACAGAGCAGTGAAAATGGAGTGGGACTCAGGGGTATCAAAGATATCGGACGTAGTGAAGTTATTTTTAAAGTTTAGGGTGTCCAAGCAAGGTAAGTTGGGGATTTCTTTAGAAAACATTTCCTTATTAAAATAAAAGTTTATATACTAAGAGGAATAATAATTATACTTGACATTTATGAATACTTAATATGTGCCAGGCACTATACTGAGTACTTTCCGTGCATTGTCTCAATGGATTTCCACAACAACCCTGTATGGGAGGTATTGTTCTTCCCTATATTTTATGGATTGCTCTATTGTGTGCTTCATGGTTGTAGCAAAAGTTTTGTCTACAAAAGGCCACAGGGATAGAGGGTACTGAAGAAAGTAGATGTGTTATGCAGTACTAATTATTGAGCCTGTAAAATCTCAGTGAAAAATTTAGATTTTTTTTAGGAGGAAGTCATTTTACATTAATTGAATCTAAATTTCAGGGTCCTTCTAAGAAAATAAGTTGTATTATTTCAAATGCTTACAGCCATATAAATTATTGACTGAATTTTTTTTCAATTCATAGACACTGCTTTACAGAAAGTAGATCATGATCATTTGTTATCAGCACATTGAATGCAAAATGGATGAAGAAGAAAGCCTTATCTTTTTTCAAGCTTGATATTTTATTTTTCTTGTGAATGAATTAAGCATTTTCTGATGATCCTGTCTGCATTATTGACTTACATACTTGCTTCATATCTCCTTCCCATATATGTCTCCCCACTCATTTTGAAGGGGAGGGGGGAAGATTTAAAATTTCTTCTCCTTTTCCCTGCCTTCAGAATTATTATTTTGATTTTGATTTTTTGCTTCCAGCAGAGACTTGGGAGAGGGGAGCTTTCAGAACCCCATCCTATTCCATACTTGCAATGACAGATCGAGGTAACTAGAACAAATGAGGTGTAAGCATTCGTTTTTGCTATAACAAAGGGTTTTTCCCGTTCATAAAAAAATGGTACTCAGTTTGCTTTTTCTTCACCTAGCAGGCGAAGGGTCCATTAAAGTGGTCACATGTGGTGCCCCGGCTCTTTCCCATGCTGGGCCAGTGGGAACCAAGAACCAAGCAAAACTCAATCAAGAGCCTTTCCTGCACTGCTTCTGTCCTGCCTCTCTGCTAAACCCTGTTTCCCACCTGCCTCTGGGAAACAAGCACTTAGATGCTGAAATAATAACCACCTGTTGTTTCATTGCTTAATATTAATTAATTTGCCGTTTAAAAAATGTAATCCCTTGTATTTTAAAATGATTGGGCAAACTAAGATATTAGGTAATTTGCCAGAGGACACAGTTGGTATCATAGCCAGAAAAGCAGGTACCTTAGAAAACTGTTACAATGAAATATAATGAAGTGAAGTAATGTTCTGGGCCCCTGATACAATGCCTGAGAGGTAGTATATATCCAGCTAATTATAGCTAACATTTTGTTCTAGAATCAGAGAGCTGTACTTTCAGTCCATTGTGCTGAACACAGATCTACAGATCCTTAAATTGTACAATTTTATTAATTTCATTTTAAAGAGCCAGAAAAATGGGCTTAATTGGAAACATTCCAGTCCCCCAATATATTGAGAAGAATGAAAAGACAAAGGCCATCTTCCCTTTCAGATGCTTCAGGCTGGTATCAGCTTTAGGAGGCATTACTGTGTTTGCACAGATCAAACTCAAAGAGGCCTAAGTGAAGAGGTTCTACTGGGTTTAGCTTTTTGTTGTGGCCGTTCAGTTCCGCATGTGTGTTTTTAAATCAGTTTGTGGTTCATAAGCTGATGAAGCAGCGAGTGCAAGTTTGAACTACGAGAAACGGGTTTGAATAAGTCTAGACATTTGGTTATCTTCTGTCTAGCATTCATTTGTGTCGTGGGCGTCACACTCTGGGGATTAGTGTTTCATTATGCAGAAGCTGTTTTATCTTTAGCTTCCTTATAATAGCTTAAAGTGAATTCTGAGTGGAGAGAGAAAGAAGACCAGGCCTTTGGAGCTACAGGGATCATACCAAAATGGGTGGATGGGCTTTAACGTGACTGATAAGTATTATGACCTCATTCTCTGATAGTTCAGTTGGTAGGATGCTGTCTCATCACCTCATTTAGTGTACAATATCCTGAGGAATTGGCCACGGTCCCTGAACAGTGAGAGATAGGAAAGAGCAGAAATTCATTTCTGTACCAAGTGTCTAACACTTAATATATGTGATAGCTGGCGTGAGATTATCTTTGCTGTGGAAAACTAAGGGCCTATCGATACCTCTAAGCATATAATCACTGCCTTGTCACATTTTAATTAGCTCCTTTAGGCTACAGAAAGGAGTTTGCTTCTTATCCCCCAAATTAAGCGTCTCTTCTGCAAACAATCAATGTTTCATTTTCAAAACTCAAAGTAGAGCAATGTTTAATTTTCCTTGCCTTTTAAAAGACTTGGAGAATGTGTTTCATTTTTAGAAATATGTTATAGGAATGTAAAGTAACTCTTGTTTCCCCAAATAACCACCGCTTTAATATCTCTTCCCCTAAGCTGGATCTTTCCAAAGGAAATTTTGGCTTCAGGCTAAGGTTAGTGGCTGGTGGAAATCAGCGTTATGTCAAGTGGGCCACTGTGTCAGTAAAAAAGCCCAGACCACCACCGCACACACAGGCTTTTTCTCCAGGCACCAAAACATCGTGTAATACAGCTAAAAAAATAGTGATTAACATGCACAACTTTGCTAAGGCCAGCATTGCTGGTTCAGTCCCAGCATGGACTGATCAGTTTCACTTTCATTCATTCATTTGTTTATTTATCCCCTCACCCATTGAACCACATTCACTCATCCATTCATTAAACACTTGCTGCATACAATATCACTGTTAGCTAGGGTTCTGGAAATGACTGGGTTCCCATGTTATGAGCATGATCCCATAATACAAAAGAGTCAGACTGATAGTAAGATGGATGTTTATAACCCAAGACTATAACAAAAAGGATGGGTTGGGAGCCTCATCTTCTACAAAATGGACAAGCTGTATTTGTACCTAAAACAAATAAACAAGCAAAAAAAATACCAGTGTTTCCTTTTGAAAGGCAGAATGGAGTATGGTAAGAACATGGATTTAAGAACTAGACAAGCCTGGGTTTGAATTCTGCATCTATAATGTACTAGCTGCATCATTTCGAGGAAGTTCTTCTGAGTTTCATTTTGTCTTTAAATAGAGTAATCATTTCTACTTTGTAGGGTTGTGTGAGGATTAAATATAAAATATGCAGCATAATGACTGGCACATTTAAACGAAGTACTCAGCAAGTATTATTTCTTTTCCCCTTTTTTCATTTCTAAGATAGTTTGGGAAGGAGTTAGGATGACTCTTCTTCTTGTTGTGAATAGACAGAAACCTCATCACCCTAAATACTGGAGAACTATAGGACTTTCCTTTGTAGTCTGTCCCCATGGGACAGCACCTTGATGCCACAATGTCTGGTTCGGTGCCTCTCAACACGTGGGTTACTAGTCCCCGGCCTTCCACCATCTCTGCAGAGACCAGGCTTCCTGCTATGGCCAGCTTTCCTCCACTTTGATGATGCCTGCAGCTCCCAAAAGAGCCAACAGCCCCACGGCATGGCCACGAGAGGAGCAAACTCTCTCCTCAAGGCAGTCACTCTGGGGATGCCATTGTTCCATTGCCAAACTCATGACCTTTGGGGAATTTGGAAATCTACTACTCTGTGGGGGGAAAGAGACAAAGAAATCCAAGATTAAGCTTTATATGTAAAGGGCTTTTATTTTAATGGAGTGGAATTGGGTTTGGATTTTGCGTACCCTTCAAATTTCTTACGGTGTGGGTGAGGGAGTCCTAGGAGATTTAATTAGTTCCTTGGGTGGTACTGAAGTTTGTGACATCAAGGCACATTTTCTTCTATTGTCCACTGAAGTGGGGGAGCCTGGAAAGGAAATTTCTGAAGGACTGAAGTTGTCACCATGGTTAGAATTGTATGGATATTTGAATTTAGTTTAGCTACTTGGTGGAGTTTTATTTTGTTGTTTTGGTTTGTTTTGTTTTGTTTTTGAAAGGGAAAAATATAGTATAAATTTGGGCAGAGAGAAGCGTGTGCATGCTAATTATATGTTTTAGTGGCAGAAAAGGTTGCAGGTTAGTAGTGACCCCATAGGACATAAGGACGCAGAGGAGGCTGCCTGAGACAGTATATTACTCTTACTAGTCTCTCCTTGTTAAGACCGGACTTATTTCAAACTGAACCTTTTGAGTTTTTGGACTGGATACCTAGGAACATACACAGCCAAACAGAGTGCTTTTTAGAAAGTTTTCTGCTGTTGGCAGTGTTCATATTCTGCAGTTCACGATTCAAAGAATCAACATTTATATCAACTTCATCATATGATACAATCTCAGAATTTGCCTACAAGATCTAGCAGCATTTTTACTGCCTTGATTTAGCAAGCCTATACAGTATTTCATGTATTTGGTCGCATATTCAACTAATATTTATTGTGTTCCTCCCCAACCAAGAGTCTGAGAGAGAGAAAAGTGAGTTAAAGCATTCAAGTTAACCTTAAGAACTGACACTCTCTTAAGGGAGATAAGATGTATATATGAACAATTTAAACACAGAGGAAAAATATGAGTGTCATCTCTTATCAATCAAATAATACTGTACTGTAGTGGGTGAAAAAATTACTTTCTTCTGAAGGAGTCCTAGGAAGGCATGAATGACTGGAAACTGGTTCTTTTCACACTATGAGCCAGCAACATCCACACTATGATGTTGTTCATTTCTCCCCCAAGTTAGTCATGGGCAGGAGTTTAATTACCCTTGAACCTCATCAATGATCTACATCTCCACTCTCATCTCCTCCCATTCTTTCTCCCACCCAAATGTCTTAAATCCTGAAGCAGTTGGGGAAAATTTTTTTTCCTTTCTCAAAATGTCTGGGTTTTTGTTTTGGGGTTTTTTTTTTTTTCAGTATCTTTAGGTGTTTTTGTTTACATGGGTGAATTGTACAGTGGTCAAGTCTTGGCTTTTACTGTACCTGTCACCCAACTATTGTGCATTGTACCTAATAGGTAACTTTTCATTCCTCAGGCCCTACCATCCTCCTTTCTGAGTCTTCAGTGTCGATTATACCATTCTGTATGTCTTTGTGAACCCAGAGCTTAGCTCCCACTTATAAGTGAGAACATGCATTATTTGGTTTTCTGTTCCCCTAGTTACTTCACTTAGGATAATGACCTCCAATTCCATTCAAGTTGCTACAGAAGACATTGTTTTGTTCTTTTTTATGGTTGATTAGTATTCCATGGTGTGGGGTGTGTGTGTGTGTGTGTGTGTAGTCTGTATTCTTGAAGAAAATGATATATTATGCATAATCATAATATATTATATTATGTATAATATAATACATATATATGCATGCCACATTTTCATTATCCACTGATCAGTTGATGAGCACTTAGGGTGATTTTACATTTTTGCAATTGTGCTGCGATGAACATACGAGTGCAGGTGTCTTCTTTGTATAATGACTTCTTTTCCTATGGGTAGATACCAAGTAGTGGGATTGAATGGTAGATCTACTTTTAGTTCTTTGAGAAAGGAAATTTTTTTAACCTTCAAGAAAACTAGAAAAATCTAGAAAATGCCTGATTAGTGTTGCTATGATTGTATGTAAACTTTACCCAGCCTGCATGCACAACTGCATCATCAAAGATGTTCAGTGAGCACTACCTATAAATAAGACTCTGAATGTCCCATTTTTGCATACTTACTAATTTATTATAGATCTGTCACTGACTTTAATTCCGTATCAATATTGAAGTAATGTGTGGTAATAGTAATATTACTATACTACTCTGGGGTATATAGACAGCCATACCTTAGAGTCAATAGGACATAAAAAAATTATATATTATTATTGATTATGCATAATATATCATTTTCTTTAAGAATACAGAATAACAGCTAACTTTGGCAAGCATCCTTTAGGCTTTTATTTTCTAAGTGTTTTAGCATTGGCTATTCTCATTCAAAGGAAGCACTGACTGATAGGAGACCTACTTCAAATTCAGTTTGTTACACAGATCTTGGAAATGGCCTGAATAGATGTGATTCTGATATGCTTGTAGTGCACTGGAGGTTCACAATTTGAAAGAAATGCACGATTAAGACTTTAGAAAATAAAGGATAATCTAGTAAAGCAAATGATTGCACCGTTTTCTATATTTTGGATTTTTGCAGATTAACTTTATGTAGGACAGGGAGTGATATGGTAGAAAGTGTTCTTACACAGGTTTAGACAAATCACTGGTTGAATCATAATCTCCAAAATATTGCTACATAAGAAAAAGCCCAACATAGCTGATGAGGTATTAATCAGAAATCCCCATGCAAGTATTAGAAAAGAATGTCCCCCCTACTCCTTGCCTTTGTAAATCAGGTTTATTCTTCTCAGGTCATTTCAGGTTCTCTTCCTCCATAGAGAGCTTTTCGGCACTTGTTTGCTTCTCCGATTGGCTTATGTTAGTAGGTCTTGTATCATCAAGTAGATAATAAATTCCTTCGGGGAAAAGACCGCAATTAAGTACACAGTAGAGTCACACTATTTCAAAACTGGAAGAAATATTAAGGGAGGATGAAGGCTGCTAGATGTTGTAACTTGCCTGGGGTCGCAGAAAGCAAGAGGCCAAGTCAGTGCTAGGACCCAGGTCTCCCTGTGCCTGCCCCTCCTTCATCCTCCACAGGATTTCACAGCTGCTGTTCGGCTAAAGCTCTCCCTACACTTTGGGGGGGATTTGGTTCTCATCTTTGGCAGCTAAAGAACATTACTGGACCCAAGTCCAGTCTTGAAAAGTTAATTTGTAAATACCAAAAGCATGCTGTATTTATTTATTTTATTTTATTTTCTATTTTATTTTAGAGGTGTGGGATACAACTCAGAATTAAGTATACAAATGATCATTGTACAGGTAAAGGTTGGGCCTCCCTTTGGTCCTCACTTGCCCTGGTTTGAGATCAGACGTTATTGGTGTTGTGTGCTCTCCCCGCTCCCCCGGCAGTTTCCTGCTGCTGCCAATCCCTTTCTTATGGTAAATGTTCAGGGTCTGCTTATGAGTGAGAAAGCATGCTTTAGAACAAACTTAAACCTGTTCCTTGCTTGAATGTATCCTTTCCACCCAGCATCATAGTTGGCAACCCAGACGCATCTTCTATGAAAGACCAGCAGGGGGAGCACAGTTTTGTGGCACTTCTTTAAAACTAGCAATTGTTAAAAAGCCACAGACCGATAAGCGAGGTGGAGGGACAAAGAGCTTAGATCCTGTGCTTTTAAACTGGTCTTCAAACAACCTTGGGCCTACGTACACTGGCATAAATGCAGGTTTAAATGGCATAAACTGCAAGTCATATTCTTAGTTGGTCTTAAAAAGTGGGTGCTTATAACAACTATAATTACCACTTTTTGTTGTTGTTTGTTTGTTTGTTTCCTTTTATTGTTGTGCTCTACATAAAGAGGACAAAGGCAAAGGCGATTCTGTGGAATAGAGCAACTTCTCTGGGTAACCTTCTCCTGCTGATCTGTAAATGTCGGGGCAAAGCTGAGTAAGTTTTGGAAAATAAATGTCAAAGAAAGTCAAGAGCCATTTATTCCTTAACAGGAAATATCGATCCTGTGACATTATTCGATTACAATGACTGTTTCTATTAGGTTAAATGACTGAAGTATATTTAACCAATTTAGGTGAAGAATAAAGCTTACTGCGCTATTTGACTAAACCTCAGCACCTACATGTTGTTTTTATTTGTTCGGGTCACCAGCATTTAAGCCAAACACTCTGTTGAGTACCAAGGTAAGGATTAAATTTTGGAATTAAGCTAAGCATGGTGGCTTAGCCATGCAGTCCCATCTACCCATGAGGCTGAAAGAGAGGATTACTTGAGGCTAGGAGTCTGAGACTGCAGTGAGCCATGACCACACCATGGAACTCAGCCTGGGCAACAGAGTGAGATCCCATCTCTACCAAAGATAAAAATAAATTGGAATGAGACACATCTGGATACAATTTCTACTTCAACTGCTTACTAATTGTGAGAATTTGGATATTACTTAACCACATTATCCTCTTATTTCTTACCATTAAAACCATGAGGGTTATCATGAAAATTAAATGACAAAATGCATGTCATGAACTTAGCACCAATCAGATGATAAGGCCTAAGTTATTGTTAACTTTCATGACCATTATCATCACATTCCTCATTCTCATCTTTTTCCGGGGTTCCCATTTGATGACGGAAAATGTTTAAGAGAACACCTTCTTTAACATGTTTAATAATGAATTGGATTTAGAAATGGGAGAAATCAATGTGAAAACAGGCTTCGGAGAGGCCATTATTTAAAATAACTAAAGTAGATACTTAAGTAACTCAGATTTCCCAAGGCCCCACACACCCTTCTGGAATGTTATATCAGTTTCTGTTTCTAGCCTGTGCTGTCACAAGGGTTGATGCTTGGTCATTCTTTCACTCTGTTTCCAAGTGCGATAGGGGAATGTGTTCCCTCCGCTGGCGAGTGGCAAAAATTTTCTTATCAGGCAGAAAACATGGCAGGCTCATGTTCTTTACGACCCCCGATCTCTCCCCATGCCCCTTCCCAAGGGGCTGGGTTCGTAAATATTCCCAGTTTGATATTCCCTTTTATTGACACCACTCTGCCCCCTATTCAGCACACCCAGCAGTTGCACCTTGACCCATCTACCCAGGATCAGTTCCTTCCTCAAACTGCAAGCTGCTAAGAAGGCTGAAAAACAGCTGAACTTCAGATGCCATGTGGCAGACTTGGCCGTGGAAGGTTTCCTCTCAGTGACTGTTTTTTTTTTTTCCCTCTCCCATGAGGCTCATCAAACAGCCCTCCATCCAAATAGAACATCCACCCATCTACCTCACAGGCCACCCAGACTTGCTCAGATGAGAACTGATGTCCCTGGGTTCACCATGTGTTTGCAGCTCAGACCCTCCAATGGGGCTTCTAGCTACGTATAACCTAGTGATGAAAAGCTACTGGCCTGGGATTTCAAAGCACATGTTTCTAGCCTAATTCAACAACTTGTAGATCATACTGCGCCCTTGAGCATTTTAGTCAACTCTTTGCATCTCATCTTCCTCAACTAAAGTATGGCTTTTTAAATAAGCATCTTTAAATATCTAATTGAAATGATATACTATATAAGCAAACAAAATGTTGTGAATAAAACCATCTTCAACATCCAAAAAATGGTACAGTTACTTTTGAAGAGCATGTGTCAATATAATCCTAGGACAGTTTTACCATGGGAAGGTCATCTTCCAGTGATCTCAATGTGCCACTGGAGGAAGAACTATTGCCATTCAAATGTCCGCCTAGGTATTGGTGGACACAACAGTATCCCACTCATTCATTCCTTCATATTATTTTGAATCATAAAGGCATATCCTTAGAGAAGAACTTTTTTTAAATTTTAATAATATCCTTGTTTCGTTAACTAAAGTTAAGACTTTAGGATAAGGGTAGTGCCCGACAACATGATCTTTTAAAATTAAGCCAGAGTAACAGTCATTATACTACTTCTTCTGTGATCTTGGGCACACCACGTTATCTTTCTGAGCCATGACTTCCTCATAGATGATCTCTAACCTCCTTCTGCTGTGAACGTTCACAAATCTGATTCCATGTTGCATATATTAATGAAGTAGGACATCGTGTAATGCTTTCAAATGTTATGAATATATGATATTAGTTGGGTTTGAGCTCATTGATCTTCACATTACTTTAAAAATAGAGGTGAGTCAGTTATTGGTTGGCTGTGAATAAATCCAAGTAGGGCTAAGTTTTCCTTAGATTCTTGAAATGTTATTTAATGAGTTCTCCTTGGGATGATTAATTTCAAGATAAAAGGAATCAAGGAATTTTGTTTACCTCATCATACCTTAAATATTCTACTTTTTTAGTCTCTTGTTTTCATTTAATAAAGGAAGGTTGTAGGAAGAGAAAAGAAAGGGGAAAAACAGACAAGGCTGTGAATAGATGGAGTTGTTTCAAGACCTCACATTGAACAGTCAACTGAATCTGCATTAAAAGCAAGAGAAAACATATTTCCAACACATATTTATGGTCTTTCCCTTCCAAAGATGAACATCATTTGGTAAAGGCTCCTTCACATGCTATGGTTAATACACTGTCATTACATGAGACAGTGGAGAGCAGAGTTAATGCTGCCCAAAGCACAGAAGCACAGCCTCCCTTCCCAGCCCCCGGTTCCAGTACCTTTTTCCATTTTCTGACTTTTCTTTCACCTCCGGTAAATTGAATGTCTCTGTCTGAGCAGTGATTTCATGAGCATTCTGTAAAGGACATTAGCAGTCCTTTGCACATGGTATGCATAAATATTAGCCAAGTCCAAGGACAGGATGTGCTGCAAGTAGTCTACGATAAGAGTTGAGGACAGGAGCTGGGGTTGTAGACTCCTCAGTCAGCCACAGAAACCAGGAGCCTCGGATGCTTCTCCCGCCAGAGTGCTTGCAAGAGCTCATCTCCGAGATCTCTTTCTTTCCCATGCTAACATTTTATGAAACCTATGTTTTTCAAACAGATTGTTTTATTGCTTCCTGCTGGGTTTTTTTTTTCCCCCTGTACCCAGTTCTCCGTGAGTATTTTGAATTATAGCACAGATCACTGCCATCAACAAAGTGTATGATATCATAGTGGACTTTGAAGAAGCATTGTCAGATGGGGTTGAGTGGAATTGGATGGAGATAGGCTGGAAAATGAAAATAAAGGTGTTCCAGAATAAAATACAAGACACAGGATAGTTCCTAACCCTCATTACATAGTTGTTTATAGCATACAGCTAGGACTTTTGGCTTTTATTGTTATGATATACATACATTGCTTCTTAACAGTAGAGACTGTCTTTAATTAAAAGTTTTCTGTGCCTATGATATACTTATTAATCCAGAGAAGATTTATATTCTTTCATGTGTGCTGAGGAGCACTGATACAACCTACACTTCACGTTCGTATGGAACTCTGTTCTCCAGGACAAGGTGAGAGACTGAAATGCAGATACTCGTCAGCAGGTCACATTTGATATTCTGAGAGATTCAAATGAGAAAGACTTGCTTCTGAGCAATCACCCCAATACTAGGACATCATCCAAGCCTTGTGAGCATTAATGTTTTGAGTGCTTGATAAATATTGCTTATTGAAGGAAGAAAGGGTCCTAGGCTGGAAACAGGTAACTGGAGGTGTGATTATTCTTAATACAAAATCTAAGTTTTGAGGTGGAATGCTCTTCCCAGCTTGCACGGACAGCCCCTTGCTTGCTGTCAGACTCCTGGGGCTGAGATACAAGCCACAAAAGAGGGAACATTGACATTTCACAGGAAATGGCACAGAAAGCATCCAGCTTGGAGTACGTGGCTGTGTGTATGCTGCGCGCATTTTGGAGGCTGGTTTGAATGCAAACCAAGGGCCTTAACTTGAGGAAAGACTTCACCTAGCAGCTCTGCCCTGTGCCAATGAGTTTGTATTTTAAAGTCAAGTGGGAGGCTGAGTGTGACACGTCCCCAAGGGTGTCAAGATGTCCCTTGGCTCATCTCTGAAGGCCCATCAGGGCAGAGCTTGTTGTGCCAAGTTAGGTTCTGGACTAGACAGGTGTAAACCGGATGTCCTGTCATCTCAGGGGGCTGTGGGAGGGAAAAGATGGGATGGAAGGGCAGATTCCTTCCAAAGGACAAAGCGCCTTTTCGTGGGAAAACAAAACGTGCCCAGTTCAAACAATATTCACTTTGATCTGATCCTTTTTTCTTTTCCTCTGGTTCTTAAATCTCACTGCTTAAAAGAACTCTCCACAAAAAGATTTCCAGGGTATACTTTTCAGAGGTCCCATGGAAGCAAGAATAAATGATCTCCTTTTTGGCTAAAGAGTCATAGCTTTAAGATAGTTTTATATGCACTCCCTCCCCACCCTGCACACGCATATACATTGATATTATTAACTGTCTGCTGCTCTGAATCAACATTAAGAATGGGCACAATGACCAGTAAAAGCCAGAATTTGCCACATTATTCCAGACAGCAGTAAATTCTCTATTCGATTTTATCTTAGGGTACATAATTTTAGCATGTTTCCTATCACTAGATGTTTAGAGCTCCCTCCAGTGTCTCTATGTTGTCATATTTATTTTCAGTTTTTTAAAAAGATCATAAGAATTCCTCTAACCATAGCAGGGAGAGTATTTTTTTTTTCTTTGTGCTTCCAATTCAAGAACTGAGTATAAAGCTCCCAGAAATGTCATGTGCAACCCCACAACCTATGAATTGGCCGTTACTGTTGTCTGTACTTCTTTCAGGAAAAAGGAGAATTTTAAGGGTAGGGGAAGATGCAGAGGTGGTCAGAGGATGGCACTGAAGAGGAGATAGTGTAACAGATGTGGCGTGAAAGTTGCTTAGCTTAAAGAATCTCAACTACTTCCCCTTCTTGGAAAATGTACGAAGCCTGATGTGTCAGCTGGGAAGCCAAGGACCCGGGATTCCAATCTCTTACCCGCTGTCATGGGCAACAGCACTGAAGGCCTTCTGTGTTTATGATTCCGGTATGAAGGCAGTGGTGCGTGTCCACAGTTGAACTTGTTCTGCTAGGCTTGGGATCTAGCAGCGTTCTGGTTCATGCTCAAGTCCCAGTCTTTCTGAGTATATGTGTGTGTGTGCATGTGTATGCATGTATGCATAGGTTTATGCTTACATACACACATGCACATATGTGTGTATAAGAAAAAAATTTCCAAATCCAAAGCATTGTTTTAGCAAAATTGTATATCTACAAATTTGAATTCAGACTGGGGTCTCCTTGCACATTTGATTTGCAACAGAAAGATTTAGGAGTTGTGAAACTTCCCTATGGAGGTAAGATAACATATGAGGCGGGAGAGCAAAGTTTTTCTCATGCCTAATTCCATAAAAAGCTTAGAACCTCGGAGGCCCATCCTCTTCCCTGCCTTGCCCCCTGGCTTTTTCTGCAATGCTGAGACGACAGCCCTGGGCACAGCAGGGGCAGGCTCTGACATCAGATGTTCTCTGCTCCTGCTTAATGTCAATGAGAGCCGAAGTTGAATAAATGAGAACAGGAGAGGTCTGGGCCCATGTAAATGATCCTCACTTGAAAGGAGAAACAGCTTTCATCATTTGTTCCAGCGAAGCCTTGCATGCGTTATAGATCTGATCCCGAGCAGTGGGAAAGATCTCATAAGAATGTTTTATGTACTCTCTGTCTTTCCTCTTCTGTTATTCTTGGCTTGTGGGTTGTATGCATGTTGTTAACCAGAAAATTGCTATAAGCCAGTTGTCTCTAATTTTTCAAGACAAATTAGAAAAACCATAAAATCCTCTGGCCTCTGTACACTGTCCCTGTTTTATGAAACTGCATTAAAGGTTGAATAAAAAGGAAGGCGAAGAGTCAGTAACGCACACAGAGTCTATTATAAGTTCTAGGGAAATTAATGACCAGCAAGTGTTAGAACCAGAAGCAAAGAAACTGGCAACACAGTGAGGTCCTGTTTTCTTCAACCATGTGGGTCAACTGTGATTGAGAAAATGTAGCAGCCTGAGATTTGGGATCCCTGGAATGGTGTGATCCCTGAGATGGGACTTTTGGCCCCAAAGAGAAAAAGATACTCAGTTACACTCGTGAGATTTAAATACGTTCCTTTGGTTGCAGCTGCTGGGAACTGTAAAAGTCAACACTGATTATTTTCCTCTTTAATTTGAGACTCAAAATGTTTCCACCAGGGGGCACTCCTCCCAGGGGTGGCAAAATCTGCATAAGATGTTTTTGTTACTGTTCTAACCTTTATACCAATTCATCTGCCCCAACTAAAATAAAAGTCCCGGCCACAGCTCTTTGAGTTTCCACTTTTCAAAGCTTTGTGACGATGCCAGTGTTTTATCCCAGAAGCAATCTTATTGGTGGATAAGTAGCTTATGCTAGCATCTAATATGTTAAACTCTTGTCAGGACACATTCCACATCCTCTCCAGCTGCTTAGGGAGACAGTAACTGTCCACATAATGACAACATGTTTCACGTGCCTAGTAGAAGTGAAAAATTATCCTCATTCACAAAAATACATTACTAATGAAATAAGCTTCCTGTTTAGCTAACCAAACTTACTGTCCTCATAACTTAGTGGTTATTTTCGAGTCCTCCCTGCCCCAGTTTGTATGCTTTTTATGAGAAGTTGTCAAAAGTACAGGGACAAAACTTAGAAATCCACGTTGACCTTCGGGCTTCATCCAAGAATTTTCTTTCTGTACAAAATTGACCTTCTCTATTCAATATCCTGCCTCTGGTGATACCTGGGGGAAGACATGCTTTTTTGGAATATCTTCCAAAATTAGATTGCAGTTAAAAAATCAAATTTCTAGGATGTGCATGTTCATCTAGAAAAGAAAACACATACTTGTGTCCAACATACATATAGACATAGACAAATATAGATACTGAGTGCCTTGACTTTTCAATATCTGTCAAAAATTATCTTTGCTTATCTAATTTCTTTTAAAATTTAGCTAGTTATTTTGCTTTCTTCACTTGTTCTATAAATGACATCTACTTGACTACTAAAAACATAATAAAGATAGAAGAAGTAAAGGAAATAGCACACGCTTGGAGAAGCAGGTGTTGAATTCTGTCCTGGATATTTCAGGGCTTTGGAGACAGACAGCCAGGTGAGATATGAGAAGTTGAGGATGTGCATCTAGAGATCAGTGACAAGGAAGCCTTCAGTACAGAGACTCGGAGTTAGCCTCTGAGTGGATGAGGCTACCCAGAGGAAGCACCGAGAGAGATCTGCTTTGGCAGAGGATGAACAGCAAGGGAGGTGAAGGAGAGTGGTCAGTGAGCTAGAAGATTCAGTAGAATCTCCTTCGTCAAAAAACAAGGAGACCAGGCAACAGAAGCTGAGCTACAGGGACTCCTTGGGCCCACTGACCTACGACCTTTGCTAAAATCCAGGGCCTTCGGCTACCCTTGCCAAAGCTCAGCCTTCCAGCTTTGCCCTCAACCTAGAACCACCATGATCCGGAGAAGTGATGGAAAGATAAACCCAAGAAAAAGAGCACCCAAGGGAAGCTTCTCGCTGAGGCCAAGAGCAGAAGTTGCCCAAACTGACCCCTCTCGGGCTGTCTCAGGATGGAGGAGTCTCCCTTCGTGAGGCCGCCCCAAGCTTGCATGCACGTCCAAGGAGAAGGAACATTCTGGAGGGGGAAAGCACCCTCTCCCCCAGAAATGAAAAAGCAGTGTGGTTTCCAGGGCTTGTTTTCCCCAAGCACTTTTAACCTCTTAACTTGGCAGATCGACTCTACCGCCCCCAAGGTCCTGGGCAGCACTTCCTCCAGAACAACTCCATAAACTCCTATATAGGCAGCAGCACTTCCCATTTTTATTAAGAACAATTGGCGATTTTTTCTGTCTTGTGTAGAGCCATGCAAATGTGACTTCAAAACAAGTCTGACTAACCCTCACTACAACCAGATTGTCTCTGGCCCAAGCAAGCCCCTCCTGTGTAGGTCTGGAAAGTCACTTCTAAATTTCAAGGATGAGTTGTTAAAAATTAATGGGACGCTAATATATGTACGTCAACTCTTTGTTTTAATGTAAGGACATTTTAAAATAACTTCCTCAAACACTTTTGAAAGGAAAGGATATTTTAACATCCCCAAAGTGAGAATAACATAATCTCATAATAAATCATAGACATTTAGTGTTGTGATAAACTTACTATATTGTCTTTATTTTTCTTCATTTCCATGGATTGGCCCTGGTTCTCAGACCAGCATGTGGGAACTACTGGGTTAGAGTGTTAGCCAACAAAAATGACCAAAAAATAGACCACGACCTTCTTTAAGTCTTCCTCTGGCTTATAATTCCTGAAGCTCCTTCTGGTGCCAAAGTAAAGACTCCCCCCACCCCCTTCTGGACTATAAGCTCTTTGAGAATGAGGACAATATTATATTCTTCTTAATATCTTTAGCACAGAGTCAGGTATGAAAGAGATTCATCATAAATATGAGATTAACAGATGAATGCTGTGAAGAGATGAGGGTGGGGGTGTGGTTTTTGCTGTTGTAGAAAAAGTTAAAGAACCAGGAATTCTTATGTAAGATGTCCATCCACCTGGTCACTGAAGAATTCCACAGTAGGGGTGAGGGCAGACAGGGACATCGTGACCCAGGTACCCAGAATCATCGGTGACGACAGAAGAGGGCTTGAAAACTGATACCTTGCAGCAACAAATATGAGCCAGTGGCCGTGTCATCTAGGCAAGGCCATGTGGTTGGAAGAGAAGGGATTTCTGAGTGAGGATAGAGGAGGTAGCAATGGAGCCCTGCTCAGGGGTGTGGTGAGGGGACAGGCTGTCTGCAGTAAGCCAGGGTTAAAGCCTGAGAAAAGGGGGAAGGGAGAGTAGAGAGGATGCTTTTTACTAGCCCTGCATGGTCAGGGGGCAGAGTGGAAAGAGTTAACAGTGAGTGAGCAGGAAGAGGACAAACAGACCTAAGGATTGGGAGAGAGAGATCTACTTGCTTCTGAAACTTTAAAGTGTCTAGAACCCCCTCCCTTGTCCCTGGCATTCGGGTGAAAGTGCACGTTCTGTTTCTGTTGGTCTGGGCAGGACCTGAGGTTCTGCATCTCTCACAAGTTTTGTGGGGCTGCTGTTGCTGCTGGTGTGTAGGCCAAGATGAGGCAAGTGTGGAGGTCATGGAAAAGAAGGGTGTTGAGAGGACATCCTCCAGGAAGCCTGGGAACCAGTCAGAATGTCAATGGAAAATTCTTCTGCCACAGCCGATAATTTCTTACTCCCTTTAGAGCAAGGAATCTCAACAACAGCACTATTGACATTTGGGGCCCAGATGATTCTTTGTTGGGAGAAGCGGGGAAATGGGGGAGGGGACATGTCCTGTGCATTGTGGAATGTCTCACAGCATCCCTGGCCTCCACCCACTAAATGCTGGTAGCAACCTGCAGCGGTGACAGTCCAAAAGGGCTCCAGCCACTGCCCAGTGTCCCTTGAGGGAACGAAATTGCCCCTGGTTGAGAACCAGGGGGTTTTAGAAGGAAAATTAAATGACCCATCACCTCCATCTCATGTTTTCTAGAACTGTGAGGCAGAAATGACTTAACTCTGATATGCTTGGAAGGCAACACACTTTTCACTATTTCCGCCTTTAGAAATGCTGAGAAAGTGTTTGCCTTTATTTGACAGCCTGATTACTTTAAGGTGTCCTCGGCACAGACCAGCGAGCACCTCGGCCCTATTTACTGACAGTTTTAATAGAACAGCAGGAAAGGTTCTTTCCAAGAAAATGTTGGCTCAGGAACCCAACATCATTTTAAGTCATCACCATACACCCACCAAAATTCTGAGATAAAATGGAAACTCCATAATTTTATTCTCAGGATAACAGTATAAGTGATTCACCAGTGACCTCTAAGAATTCTTTGTGTTCATTCACTGCCACATTTAACTTTTGTTACGTGGCCTCCAAAAAGCTTTCCAGCTACAAGATCAGTCAATTGACAATCTCAAAAATCCTGCAAAGGGGACAGATGGATTTATTTTTGCCATTGTGATAGTTACTTCTGCTAATATGTCGAGAAAACATCTCAAGATTTTAATCCTGACTGGAATGTTGAGACTGAGGCATGTTTAGTGGAGTAGCACTTCATTTGTCCTGTTGTGATGAGCACACACTGGAGGGCCCAAAGACCCAGATTGTACAATCAGTTCAACTTTCTCTGAAAGCCAAAGAAAACTTACATCCAAACAGGATTTAGTCTCAAGCTAGAACAAAAATGTACATCATGTTGAAAAGGCGTTCTCCAAGTGCTACAATTCATAAGCAGTGTTGTGTTTTTACTGGAAAGCATGCATCTAGCCAAGCATTCTTCACATTTTTCCCAGGATTTAGTCATAAAATCATTGCAGACATATTGCAATGATAAAATGTGTACATATCTGATAAAGGGCAGCGATTTCTTTTCCTTTTTTGCTGTATAACTCTCTGAGGAGGGGAAAACAAACAAGAAACATATAAAACACACAAGTGTGTGTGTGCATACGTGTGTGTACTATGTGTATATATACAGTATACACATGTGTACACATATATATGCATGTATGAGTGTATGTATATGTGTGTAGATTGTTTTCTCCTTCATGGAGTGTGTGTGTATGTGTGTGTATAAAACAAACTCTATGCACACATAAATATGTATTTATTTTCACTACTGAACGCAAGACCCTGGTGTCTTTATTCACTATTACTTCTAATTTTATTTAAATTAGATGCCTTAGTCCTTCCCCCAAGTTTGAATAGCTTAGATACAAAGTATAAGACACTTCCTAATTGTACCCACATGCCTACATCATCTTCAGGAGTTCAAGTGGAAGTGTGTTTGAATTTGATTTATCTAAGATATTGCAGCAGTTTAGACGTAATTTCTGCATGGGGGCAGGAAGGGAGCAGCAGTGGGAAAGTCAGTATCTGTAAACATAGACATCAAGAACTGAAGGAAGGAGAAAAGTGAACCCAGATGTTGATCTTTTGAAAAACTTCCCATTTTCAAAACAGATTGTCCTAAAAGCAATAATCTGTCGTAGAGTCTGAAGAACACCAGACTTGGATTTCTGGATTTGAGTCCTGGCTATGCAGTTTACTAGATGTGTGGCCTTGGACAGGTCACCTTACTTCATCTGTTGAACAGAGACAATGACATTCAACATAGTAATGGTTGTGAGGAGTTAATGAGATAATCCATCAAATTCTGGGCCCATGGTGAAGGATTATACAAATGTCAAGTGGTATATTTTTCTTGAGGACAGAATTCTTGTGTGCATTCTTGCCAACACACATACGATGACATTTCTGAGTCAGACTGATTTCAGTTGCAGATAATGGAGATTGTAAATTAGCAATAGTTAATTGGAAACTCTGGGCAGTAATGATTTGGTGGTATGGTTTGATGGTCTGTGCCTGTACATGTAGTCATAGAAAGTTGAATGGTCCTACCATTCTCCTTTAGTTTGATTCCACTTAACAAAAACCTAGAATGGGTACCAGTGGTGTGCTGATAAAGGTTTAGCTATTGGCTTGGGAATAACAGGGGTTCTGATTTGTAGCATTTGCTGATTCCTGTGATATAAATACTCCCACTGTGACCAATTTTAAACCACCAACATGACATCACCAACTGAGAGATTGGAAAAAGGTGCAAAGAAGTACACTATTATATGGTGCAGTCATGTGTTGCTTAACAATGGGAATGTATTCTGAGAAATACATCCTTACGTTGTTGTGCAAACATCATAGAATGTGCTTACAGAAACCTAGATGGTGTAGCCTACTACATATCTAGGCTATAGGGTACAGCCTACTGCTCCTAGGCTACAGTCCTGTACTGCATGTTACTGTACCAAATCCTGTAGGCAATTGTAACATAATGGTATTTGTGTATCTAAACGTATCTCAAGATAGAAAAGGTAAAAATTCAGTATAAAAGATTAAAAAGGGTACATCTCTGTAGGGCACTAATCATGGATCGATCTTTCAGGACTGGAAGTTAGTTGCTCTGAGTCCATGAGTGATTGGTGAATGAATGTGAAGGCCTAGGATATTATTGTACACTACTGTAGACTTTATAAATATGGTACACTTAGGCTACATGAAATTTATTTTTTAAAATTTTCTTCAGTAATAAACTCACCTTAGCTTATTTTCTTACTTTTTAACGTTTTGACACTTTTGTAATAACACTTAACTTAAAATGAAAATGCATTGTACAGCTGTCCAAAAATATTTTCTTTATATCTTTATTCTATAAACTTATTTTTTGAGACAGGGGTCTCACTATATTGTCCAGGCTGTTCTTTAACTCCTGAACCCAAGTGATCCTCTCACCTCAACCGCCTGAGTAGCTAAGATTACAGGCACGTACCACCATGCCGAGCTTATGAGCTTTTTTTCTATTAATTCTAAAAATCTTTTAAAATGTTTTTGTTAAAAACCAAGACACAAACATACACATTAACCTAGGCCTACACAGGATCAAGATCATCAATATCACTGTCCTCCGCCTCCATATCTTGTCCCACTGGAAGGTCTTCAGGGGCAATAACAAGCGTAGAGCTGTCATCTCCTGTGATAACAGCGCCTTCTTCTGGAATATCTCTTAAAGGACCTGCCTGAAGCTGTTTTACAGCTAATATATATTTATTATGTAATAAATACATAAATCAGTAACATATTCATTATCAAGTTTTAGGTATTGTACACAATTGTATGTGCTATACTTTTGTGTGACTGGCAGTGCAGTAAGTTTGTTTACACAGCATCACCACAAACACATGAGTAATGAATTACACTGTGACATTACAGCAGCTCCATGTCTCTAGGCAAAAGGAATTTTTCAGCTTCCATATAATCTGTGGGAACACTCACATATGCAATCCATGGTTGACCCAAATGTTGTTATGTGGCATATGATTATATCTCTACTCTACAAGTAGACGTAATTAGCCTCAACCATATAAATAATAGCAAAATAAAGCAAAATAATTAGAAGTAATTATGAGTTTGAATATGATTTATTTAATTATAATTTTATATAATTTCATTTTTAACGTTGGCTGGGTTTAACGCTGAGCTCCCAAGTTTAACCATCAGCTCTCACAGACTGGGTAAGCTGGCTGCAACATGCCACTGTTTCTCTTTGGCTATGTTAAAGCATACAACTGGACCATGAGTCAGCAAGTTCAGGACCATCTTGGAAAACAAGTGTGGAAAATGCAGTCATAAATGGATCTTAATTTCTGTGGACTTGGAATGAGCCATCTATTTTTGATCTCACATTCTCTGCTGTATTTCCCTTGGCTAACAAAATGAGTATTTAAAAATGGTTTATGGGTCTAGTTATTGGAGTTTGTGTTTGAAATTGTTTCAGCCTTTTAATTACTTGAAAAATAGTGAGGACTTAAACAGAGCTGAATTTTATAGGATCTTTTATTCTCTTTGTTGATCATTAAGAGAAGACTCTAGAAAACTAGAAAAGAGGAATCTGGATGTTCCCAGGACAAAACAAAAACAAAAACAAAAACAAATAAATGTTTGAAGTAAGGAATATGCCAATTACCCCAATTTGATCATTACACAATATCTGTATTATTGAAACGTCTGTACCCCATTTGTTGCTCAGTCTTGTTTTGAACTCCTGACCTCAAGTGATCTTCCCGCCTGGGCCTCTCAAAGTGCTGGGATAACAGGCATGAGCCACCACACCCAGCCAAAATTAAAATAAATTTTAAAAAGAAAATATTCCCAAAAAAGAGCAGTTTTTGTTTTTGTTTTTGTTTTCTTAAGCTATCCTGAAGGGTCTAGGAGAAAATGGTTGTTGGAAAACAAAGGATTGAAATTTTAGCCTATTTATGATGCACATGACTGGGAAGGAGACCTAAGACGTTCTGTACTTCCTTCATAATCACAAGGTGAAATGATAGATGCCTGGCGTCTGATTAGCCATGTTGCAACAGTGAAGAATTTGAGAAGCCTACTTAGAAACAAAAGGGAAAAAGGTTTAAGGCAGCCTTTATAATCAAAACCATCAAAAGGTCTGGAAGCCAAAGAAACTCATAGATCTGTTTCAGGCATTGGGTCTTGAAGAAGTGTCTAAGAAGACCTCAGAAACTTATACGCCCATGATATTTAGGCCAAGGATGGGTTAAAAGTGAAGGAGAGAGATCAAATTACAAGAAAAGAATGGTTCCATGTTGGAATCCCACATTGAAAATGTATTATACTTTATTGTTGATTAATAATTTAAAGCATATTTTAAAATTTAGTCACATATGCAAACAAAATAGTGCATTTTGTCTTCCTAAGCAGGACTTAAACCATCAGTGCTGTAACTCCATGATACTCAAACACAGGGGTCATGTGTCATATGTCATGTGTGTCATATGTGTCATCGTCATATGCCATGAATTTAGTAGACATTCTTGTAGGCAAATAATGTGGTGGTAGAATCACATATTTTAAAATAAAATGACACACACTCTGATTCTCCTATCTCTTATGATTCTATTATCATTTGTAAGTCGTATGCTGTTTTGTATTAGGGAAGTATGTGATCTTTTAATAGTTCTCAGAAAATCATCTTCATCAAGCAAAAAAGTATGTTATTGTGTTTTGCTTGTGACTTCTCTCAGATAAAATGTTTAAATGTAAAATGTTTTTCTCTAATCTTTTTAAAATTTTAATTTGTATAAATTTATGAGGTACATGTGAAATGTACATGTATATAGTGCATTCTGATCAAGTCAGGATACTTAGGGTATCCATCACCCAAATACAATACATTTTTATTAAGTATAGTCATCCTACTCTTATCGAGCATTAAATTAATTCCTTCTATTTTAGTGTATAGTTGAACCCTTTAATCCACTTCTCTTCATTGCCACCCTCCCCTCCACTCATCTGTCCCAGTCTCTGTTATCTATCTTTCCACTCTCTAGCTCCATTTTAGCCCCTACGTATGAGTGAGAACATGGCAATATTTGTCTTTCTATGCCTATCTTATCTCACTGAAGATAATGACTTCCAGTTCCATCAATGTTGCTGTGAATGACAGGATTTTGTTCTTTTTTTATGACTGGAGAATATTCCATGGTGTATATGTACCACATTTTCTTTATCCACTTATCCACTGATGGACACTTAGGTTGATTCCATATCTTTGCTTTTGTGAATAGTGCTGCAATAAATATGAGAGTATAGATATCCCTTTGACATATTGATTTAGTTTCCTTTGAGTAGATGCCCAGTAGTTGGATTGCTGGATCACATGGTAATATTTTAAAATATATTTTAAAATATTAAAATAATAATTTTTACATTTCCACCAACAGTGTATAAGAGTTCCCTTTTCTCTGCATCCTCACCAATGTCTGTTATTTTGTGTCTTTTTAGTAATAGCCATTGTAACTGGAGTGAGATGATATCTCATTGTGGTTTTGATTTGCATTTCTCTGATGATTAGTGATGCTGAACATTTTTTCATATACCTGTTAGCTTTTGTATGTCTTCTTTTGAGAAATGTCTATTCATGCTTTTTGCCCACTTTTGTTTTTTTCCTGTTGATTTGTTGGAGTTCCTTGTATATTCTGGGTCTTCGTCCCCTGTCAGATAAATAAGAAAATGGTTCTTATTTCTTTTTGATGTGTTTATATTAAAGGGAGCCATCTGACAACATATGATAGTGGCTTTCAAATTTCAAGTGCATTGGCATCACCTGGAGAACTTGTTCAAACAGATTGCTGGACCCCACATCCAAATGTCTAACTCACGAGGTCTGGAGTAAATTTGCATTCGTTACAAGTTTTCAGATGACCATGATGCTGCTAGCCCTGAGGACTACCTTTTGAGAAGCACTGACTTGTGATTTTAGAGATAAAGAAAACATCTAGAAAAATCAGTGAGTATAAAATGATTATCAGCACATCAGGCATTCAGGATGCTACGGGAAGGGGAGAAAATTAGGCCATTAGCGAAAAGTTTGATTTATGACGGGTAGTTTTCTGGTTTACAACTTCTGGTAAGATTGGGTCTAGAGAATTGTTAAGACTGGCCTGTTTCTGTATCCATGAGTATCAGCTGAGGAAACCGAGTTCTGTCTGCTCTTAGCAACCCTCCTCCGTGCATTGTCTCTGTTGGTAATATTGGGAGTTCCCCAAACTGAATAGCCTGACAACAGTCATCTGAAAAGAAGGCAGCAAGGTTGTTGATGATTGGTGGCTAGTGCCATTTTTACTGCCAACCAAGCAGACAAAGCTTCCAGCATGTTCTTGACTACTTCTGAGAGAAATTTCTTGTTTCCTTTGGAAGATCTGAGAGTTTTCTGCCACCCAGCTTTGTTTCTCTGCTTCCTGGTGCCTCCCACTAAAGTCACTGCATAGTAGTCTTTGATCCTGGTAACCGGGCTGCTGGGTTTTTCTCAATCCCTGGACTGCTGGGTAGAGGAAAAACTAGACCATCAGAGGCTAGGTGGAAACCTCAGACTGCAGTGAAGGGCACTGTCTTCTCTTCTCTGGGCTGCTGGGCTTTGAAGACAGAGAAGTAAAGAGTCTGAAAGAGGCAAGATGCCTGGAGGCCACAGCAAAGCCCTGGAGTCATCCACTGCCATGCACACCTGCCATGTCTACCGGTTAAGAGTCTGGTTCATAGGACACATTGCTTTTCCAAAACCTGCCAGTACCTTCCAGAGCCAGCATGCTTTCTGAAAACTCTTTCTTACCAGTGAAGTTGTTAGACTACAGAGTTACAGTTTACTGAAACTGATATCCTCTGCAGGAAGGAACAGATAACAAATGTATGAGTCACAGTTATACTTACATTTCTTCTATCACAGAGAAACATGTTATTTTTAAAAAGTGGATTCCAAACCTAATTGATCAGAATCCCTTGTGGAATGTTTTTAAAATACCATTTCCTGTGCACTGGCCCAGAAAATTCGGGTTCCATAGGTGATTGGGGGATGTCTGAGAATCGGTTTCCTGAAAGGCATAGTGGTGATTCTCATGGGTGGCCATGTTTAAGAACCTTTGCCTGAACAATGCTTAATTTTGATGGTGCTGCTGCTGCATTATCAGGAGTTCCAAGGAAGGTTCTTTTGTTTAAAGATCGTCACTAATCTATAATAGTTTTAATATGAATATTTTTTGTTTTGTTTTGTTTTGTTTTCAAAAGACCAGTTATCTTCCTCACAATTTTTCTAGGATATGGATGACAGGAGATGTCATGGAGGATAACAGATTAGTCAGGAAGGTAATAGGGTAACAGATATTGAAGACAAAGTAACAAGAACCCCATTACCAATCAGAGATAAGAACTGCCATTGCCAGAAGTTCTTGGGAAGTAAAACAAGTATGGAGTTACGGGTCAAGATTCTTATAATTAGTGTACTACTAGCATGAGGTTGGACTTGAGTCTACAGGTTGGGACCAGCTGCTAATTTAAAGCCTGGGAAGCTCACGTTAGCCAGACACATATACTTTTTTATATCACTGTGAACAAGCCTCACTATCATCTGTAAAAGAACAAATGGGCTAATTTAATAATCTTATGCATTCCTTGCAGTAAGGGAATCTATTTTTATCAAATGAATAGCAAGAACATGACTTGGTGCAGTGAGTTGGTAAGAGGGTTTACAAAAGGTAAGCACACAGAGGACTCTTTAGCACTTGTTCCTGGGTTAGTCATGTTATTGCAACAGACACCTGCTTTTGAGAAGAACAGGTTGAGCAGTTAGTTGCGGCACACTAAACACACCAACAACCCACAGGTGCTGTAGGCTGGTCTCACTTATTTGAAACACAGCAAATGCAATGTCCATTTCAGCCATGGAACTTGTGAGTGTTTAGTCAAGGCTTTCCATTGACCTTCTTCTCTTGGCTCCTTTGTTTTCTTTTTCTCCAGAAGGAAAATGCTAGCTTATTATCTGCTGTGTAGTTCTTGTAGTGAAAGGATTGCCAATAAGCTCAGAAACCAAGACTACTACTGCCACCCCTTCATTCATTCAGTAGTTTTACAGCCTGAAGGAGACAAGAAAATTTTTTTTTATACAATATTTTTTTTATTGTGATATTGAGGGGTACAGTTAAGGGTTAGGTACACAAACATGTCTCGTTCAGGCACCCTTGTTGATAAGAAGTGTCCCCCCGTCCCCAGACAGGTATTTACTGCCATTAATCCCTTCCCCTATCCCTCCCAACCCCCATCGTTTCCCACCACTGTCAGTCATTTTCTTGTGGTAATACGTTGGATGATCAAGGTCTACTATATGAGTGAGAACATGTGATACTCAGTTTTTTGTTTCTGTGAGAGGTCACTCAGTATTATAGACTCTACTTCCATCCAGGTTGCTGCAAAA
>CAUYQG010068968.1:0-27998 GCA_963574415.1 Tarsius wallacei
CCTTGATGAACATAGAGGCTAAAATTCTCACCAAAATTCTAGCAATGTTGATTCTTCCAATCCATGCGCATGGAATATTTTTCCACTTGTTTGTGTCATCTTTGATTTCTTTGAGCAGTGTTTTGTAGAATTCTGCTGGAAAGCCATCTGGTTCAGTTTTTTTTTCTTTTTTTTTTTTTTTGTAGGTAGTTTTCTTATGACATAGCCAATTTCCTGGATTGTTATTGGTCTATTTAGGGTCTCGATTTCTTCTTGTTTCAACCTAGGCAGGTTGTGTGCTGACAGAAAGTCCTCCATTTCCTTGAGGCTTTCAAGTTTGTTTCCATACAGGTGTACATAGTAGTCTCTAATAATCTTTTGTATTTCTTCAGGGTCCGATGTGACTTTGTCTTTTGAGTTTCTGATTGTGCTTATTTGGGTTTTTTCTCTCTTTTTCTTGGTCAATCTAGCTAGGGGAACATCAATCTTGTTTATCCTTTTGAAGAACCAGTTTTTTGTTTCATTGATTTTTTGTATTATCTTTTTGTCTTCTATGTCCTGGATTTGGGCTTTTATTTGGGTGATCTGGATTCTTCTGCTGAAATTAGGGTTTTTGTGGTCTTGCTCTTCCAGCTTCCTTAGGTGGCTTCTTAAGCTGTTAATTTGTGATCCTTCCATTTTCTTCATGTGTGTTTGTAGTGATATAAGTTCCTCTCTTACTACACCTTTCATGGCATCCCAGAGATTTTGGTAAGATGTTTCTCCATTTTCATTTGTTTCCAGGTATCTTTTGATCTCTGTTTTGATTTCATCATCGACCCAGGAGTTGTTTAGCATCATGCTGTTTAGTGTCCATGTCTTTGTGGGTTTTGGGGCAACCTTGTTGGTGTTAATGTTTATTTTTATTCCACTGGGTACATGAAATTATAGCCTGGACTTCAGCAAGTAGAATTATCAGTTTTCTCTGGTCACATTTTTTTCCTTTCTAGGCACTTCCTTCTCCACCAGCATTCCTCATCTAAACCATAGAACACAGAAAGTATTATTTGTGACACTTAAGTTCCTGTAAAGTGCCGGTCTAAATTCAAAAAAGAGAAGTTTACTCATTACATAAAATGAATGCAAGTGTGTTAGGTCTTAATTCTCTCCCAGAATTGAGAAAGATTTTCCATATTTTAAGTAGCTAAGTACTTCTTGAAGCCATTTGCTATTTAAAGCTGCACTTGAAATTTCCTCTTTGGAAATTTTCATATTGCCTCTTTCTTTGGATACCTAAAGTCTCTAAATTAAGATTTAAGATCATGAGATATATTTTTATTTGAGAGTTTTAAAAATAACCTCTATGTTTTTCTGAAAGAATCAAGAAATTTAATCAGCTTCTCACCATATTCTAAAGATGTTCATGCTTTGGCAGTTTTTATGTTTTACTGGTTTTCTCATCATGTTGAAGTAGACTTACTGAAGATCAATTCAGCATAATGTTTAAAAATGGAGCTACAGGCGGGGCTCGGTGGCTTTGCCTGTAATCCCAGCACTTTGGGAGGCCAAGGCGAGTGGATTGCCTGAGCCCGTTGGTTTGAGACCAGCCCTGCCAACTTGGCAAGACCTCATCTCTACAATAAATCAAAAAATTAACTGGACATGATAGTGCGCCTGTAGTTCTGGCTACTTGGAAGGCTGAGGCAGAAGGATCGCCAGAGCCCAGCAGGTCGGTGCTGAGGTGGCTGTGAGTGTGCCACTGTACTCCAGCCTGGGCGACAGAGTGAGACTCCAACTCAAAAAAAAAAAAATGGAGCTACATTTAAATCCTAACTTTGGATTTGAAACCCTACCCTGAGTCTTATTAACTTTGTACATTTAAGCAAGTTAATTTCACTGCACCTCACCTTCCTGTAAAATGGGAGTGATACCACCTTTTTGGGCACCTTAAGAATTGAACAACTTTATATTCCTTGTATGCCTGATATGCATAAGTACTCCATAAATATTAACTATTTCATCAATATTTGTTGTTATTAAAGGTTCAGATATAAAGTTATTTTAGTTTGAACTCTTTCTGATATATTATCTGCTGCATTTGTCATAGAGTAAAATATGTTTTTTATATAATAATTACCCACGATCTGATTGAAAACAAGTATTGTTTACTCCAGTATCAACTTGACCTAACATCAGCACTTGTGCCAGTCCTGCCTTGCTTCTTTTTCCAATCATTATAAAGTATATGGAATATCAAAATCTGATAATCTATTTATAAGATATGTCTTTCTTTTCATTCTGCCAGTTGACTATCTTCTTCAGTTTATTGTCTTTTTCTACAAAATTACTTTCCTGTGTAGTGTCTTAATTATTTATGTACATACACATACACAACCCCAAAAACTATGGCTAATAGGAACACTGCTTTTTTATCATTGTTGTATTCTCCTTTAATTCCTTTATATGTCTTATGCTATAACTAATCACTGACTCATAAGTAGGGCAAAGTGTTTCCCATGAAAATAATTGTATAAATGGTGAGCAGATTTCTAGGCTAGTGTTTAAGTTTATATTGAAATGACACTATATTTCAGCTGAACTGAGGGTTAAATTGACATATATGGATTAATATAGGAATCTACTATTTGTAGCATTATTTCTTAGGGAAAAGGGTATCTGACTTCAAGCAGAATCTGACCTACTTCGAAACATTTTACCTGACAAATTTTGAATAGCAATGGGATCTGCTTTCTGTTTTCTTCCTCTGACAGCTCAATCTTCCTTAAAATGCTCATTGTAGTGGGAAGTAAAGGGAGAGGGAAACTCTGGAAATGTGAGGCAAGGACTTCTCCCCAGCATCATCAATCAGTGTTTGTTGAATGAATGTGTGAATTGGATGTTTATTTTGAGGATTTATATAAACTTAGTTACATAGTTAAGTTTCAATAAGCTTTCTATTATGTGATATTATTATTTCTAGTATGCCTCTTGATTCCTCTTCCTAACAAATGCTGATTTTTCTGAATATTTATTCATTTATTAAGTGCTACTTATGAAACACCTTCTGTAACCCTTGTATCTTGTAAACAAGATACAAGTCTTTGAGCCAGCAGAGAAAAATAAAACAAATATGCGTCTGTGACTTAAAAGAGGTGATGATTTCTACTGCCAGATCTGTGCCTTGTTTAATCAGGCATGGTAAGCTGTCATTGCATATCTCTTTGCTCCAATTTACCCATCTCTAAAATTGGAATGAACTAGACCTTTATGTTCCTCAGAGAGGATGTTCTGGTGAAATTCCAGAAATGGAAGGTATTCATGACAAAGCTAATTCATTATGAATGTAGCAAACGGAATATTTCATCTTGTTAAAATATTAATGGTACAATTTTAAAGAAATTAGAGCTTGTTATTCTGTGTGCATTTTACTTTTTACATGAAAATTCAGTCAGAGAACCAGATGTTTATAAAAAACATGTTTGGAGCTTTAAAAGGCCATAATGGTTTCAATATACTGAGTGAGTGTAAAAATTAAAATGGATATGATTGTGTTATTTACTTGGTTGCTTATGCTTTCAGTTTTGCTAACAGCACCAGTGGGTCACAATAAGTCAACAAGTATTTATTGAGCATTTTTACTATAGACTAAATATTGCCATATTAAGCATTTTTACTATAGACTAAATATTGCCATATTAAACATGTAGAGAATATTGCAAAAATTAAATATAGGGCCTCACATAAGGACTTTACAAATTGGAATATTGTCCATGTTTTAAAAGTCATAATCTATGAATTCCGGCAGTGTTGTTCTAAAATATTGCTAAGAGGAAATGTCTTTGGCTTTGAAAACTAGAGCAATTTTGTCATAGGGTCAAAAATATTTGTAGGAAAACTGTTGCTCTTGAGTCCTGTGTTATAGTCACCACATTATTGTGAATTCCTTTTCTTTTTCTTGTAAAGATGTGGAGTACAATTCAGGATTAGGTACATAAGTGGTCATCGTACAGGTGAAGTTTCGGCCCCCCATTGGTCCTCACTTCGGCTGGTTTGGAGTCAGGTGCCCTTATTGACATTATGTGCCCCTAAATGTTCAGCATCCACTTATGAGTGAGAACATGTGGTACTCAGTTCTTTTTTTCTGTGATAGATCACTGAGTATAATAGACACTAAATCCATCCAAGTTGCTGTGAAGTTCATAATTTTGTACTTCTTTATGACTGTATAATATTTCATTGTATATATGTACCACATTTTTTTTTTTATCCAGTCCACCTTCGATGGGCAGCATGTTTTTGGTTCCATGTTTTTGCTATTGTGAATAGTTAAAGGCAGATTTTTCTAGAATAGGTTTGCAGTTTTGTAGCCTTATTATTACATAACTTTTAAAATGTCATAATACTTCTTTAGGCCATGTTTTTCTCTGTCAGAGATGGTGTCATTTTTTTCTAAGGTTGGTAGGAATACTAATTAAATTACTTTGCCAAGTACAGACCTTTTTAGAAGAGACAGAAAGGCAAACCATGGTGCTACTCTTTATAAGCATTACTTATTGGAGGACAATACAAATTTTCATCCTTAGAATCTTTTAACCTGCTTTTCTGAGTTACTAATAACATTTGGATGATATAGTAGACTCTGAAAGAAAGAGGAGTCCAAGTAAGCATGTTAGGTCAGAATGATCAGCATGTAAATTAGCCAGTCGTGGTAGCATGCACCTGTATTTGCAGCTACTTGGAAGGCTGAGGCAGGATTGCCTGAACCCAGCAGATAGAGGCTGCGATGGCTGTGAGCATGCCGCTGCACTCCAGCCTGGGCGAAAAGTGAGACTCCAACTCAAAAAAAAAAAAAAATGTTCAGCATGTGCAGAGGAAATGTAGTTTGTGAAAAATAATTTGTTCTCTTTCAAAAAATCCATTAAGTTGAATTTAAGGGCATATTTTGAGTCCTGTGGAATCCATTTTAACTACATTGATAGTATTTCTCATGCATTTTAGCCACTTAATTGTATTATCTAATAAATGCTAGTGACCCTTTACAGTTCCAGCTGTCATTCTCCAAAATAGATTAATCTGTACTATTTACAGCCATAATAATCCTCAGTGCACTGTACCTATTATTTAACATTTTTAAATAGTATCTTTTTACCTTTGGGCAGCATCTCCTCGAGACAGGATTTACATTCTTATTCTCATTTTTTAACAAGAATTACAAAATTAAGATTTATTGAGAAGTTGCGGATTTTTTCTATAAGGTACCTCATTATCAGAAATAGACTAAGTTAAGGCCGGGCATGGTGGATCATGCCTGTAATTCTAGCACTTTGGAAGGCAGAGGCAGGAGGATTGCTTGAGCCCAGGAGTTTGAGATCTGGGCAGCACAGCGAGACCTTATCTCTGAAAAAAAAAAAAGAAAATCCAAAACTTAGCCAGTCATGGTGGTGCATGCTTGTATCCCAGCTACTCAGGAGACTGAGGTGAAAGGATCACCTGAGCCCAGGAGGTTAAGGCTGCAGTGAGCCATGATTGTGCCACTGCATTCCAGCCTGGGCAACAGAGTGAGAACTTGACTCAAAAAAAAAAAAAAGAGAGCGAGAGAAAGAAAGGAAATATGCTAAGCTAGAAATAAAAATGAAGAATATATGGTGATGTCCTTTCCATTTGCTTTGAGAAGTCCAACTTGTATAATTATATATATATATGATAAGTTTTTTTAAAGGTATACTTATTTTATCATACTGCCTTGCTTCTTTTTAGCTTAAATATTTTGGCAACCCAAACTCATGCTTAGTTTTTCAGTGAGTTATTTTATAGCCATGAATAAGTATCAATGCATTGGTTGGTAAATTGAAATCACCTACATCCTTTGAAATATATGTGTTTTCATCACAGATGAATCTACCTTTTAAAGCATCTTTGACTTAATTTTCATGTGAATTTTGTTACTAGAGAACGTGAAGGATTATGAAACAGTAAGAGTTATTATATAAAATAATATTATTTTATAATAAAACAGAGTTAGATGTAGATTTTATCTAGGAATACTAATCTTACATATATATGCACACACCTTGGTATTGAGAGGAGAGAAAAAGATAGGTATATTGATATTGTAGTGTTTTGCCTTTTTAAGGGGAAAAAAGAATGAAAAAGAAATAGAGAAGGTGGAAAAAAAGAGAGGGATGGAGAAAACAAAGAAGGAAACTATTCATAGTTTTTCATTCCTTTTTCTACTTCAGTATTTAGAAAATAAGTCACTTGGTCTTTCCCATATTAAGTAGTTGCAGAGCATAAGCAACAACTTACAGAACAAGTATTAATTCAGAAAGGCCTTAAAGATATTTTTGGATTCATGTTTCATGAAACCCTGAATGGGATTCAGATTCACAAGGGCCTTTTATAGCTATACTTTTCAATTATATTAGCAATTTTCCTTGTCCTATTTCTATCTGCCTCAGGATAAGGAAAAAAGGGTCTATTTTTGAAATTTTGTCCATGCCATTCTGTACCCCATATTGCCTAGAGTCAGAAAAGTCCAGTTTGCTGCTACTTTTTTTTTTTCTTTCTTTGGCAACTAGCTGCTGTACCACACACAGCAATTAAATCTAATTCTGTTTGGGCTACCATGCTTAAATGTTCTTGTTGATAAGCATGGCATGAACTAATGCATGGGTCTGAGAAGCCTGCTATGTGCATCTGCACTAAAAGAAAAATTTCTTATAGCAATCTAGCCCATTTGAATTTAATATTGAACTGCAGATTAATGATGAGCTTCTATACAATGCTTGACAAACAAGGGAATTCCCCAGTAATAAAGGTAAGAACTAAGGTAAAAATGCTTTCAGATGATGCTAAATTAATCATTACTACTCATTTGTGGAGATTAAGCATCCCTTCAAAGAATGCACTTGGGTGGGAGAGTAGGAAAAAGAAAAAAGAATGCCAGTGAGATCTAAAAGAGATTCTATGAGGAAATGTTGAGTCAATCTTCATTTGTATGCTGTCTCAAATATTTGACTCAGAGTTTGAAGTACTTCGGATCAAATTAAGACTGATTCTAATTGTCTTACTGTAAATATTTCACAGCCTAATTACCCAACTTAAAATATATCAAACATAACTTAACTCCTTCATACCCAAGACAGTTGCAAACTGTTTTTTTAAGTAAAATGTATAATTGTTTTCAATATTTTAATTGAGAGCATTGGTTTTATGATCAAATCATCTGCATTATTCTTTAGTTTTATTAAGCGTTCATCTTATTTTATGTATGCAATTTTTTGTGTACTAGAAAATAAATTAAGCCAGATGTTTTTTCCAAGTAGAAAAAATGTTTCTTTTTTTTTTTCTTTCACATTGCCTCTTCATGGTAAAAATATGGGAAGCAAGTGAATGGTGCTGAAATTGGGCACTTAACTTTTGTATTCCTGAATGATTTTTATGGGCCATTTTTATGAGTTTTGCTTAATTTATTAGTGTAAGTACAGTAATTGAACCACACAACTGTCAATTCCTCTAACTTTTGATATGTAGGCTGATGAAGTTTAAAGAAACAATAAAATGTATGAGCAGCAGCTCAGCTCAGGATGATCTAAATGACTTTCATTACTTTGTTTCCCTTTGCACGTAGCAAAGTTTATCCATAACCTCACCAGTTCATCAGTTTTAGAGCTATGTAACACAGTTCAAGAGTTCAAAAGGCAAGTCAAAATAATCTGGGGTTATTTACTCAACCTCAACTGCTGCCATATAGCAAGGATTTCTGTAGCCATTATTGCTATTACAAGTCAGTGATAGTAGCATTTCTAAAGTGTTTTTGGACATATAAATACCACTCTTTCAGCCCACTTATGTCACTGTGCTTTTACTTGTAATTATCTGTCAGACATGAGCTCTGTTTCAAGGCTCTGATCTGAAATCTTCCCCAACTTGTGTTGTCTACCTGGCCTTTGCTTTACAGTAATATATCCTTGTAGATGATATATCCTTCCCATATATCCAAACTATGTTACTGATTTAAGCTATGTCTGAAATCACTTTCCTTCCTTTTAAACATCCCACTCACAGAGGGAAATATTTGCAACTGCTCTTAAGATTAGTCATGTGTGTCAAAATATACCTTTCATAATTGTGTAAGCAATGCATTTTGACTATTGCCTATTGATTTAAAATACAATTTCAGATCAGGGATGTTATTTGTGGTTTTAAGGTCTACCATATGCTTTCCAGGTTGAAGTAAGAAGTATGAACAGAAGAAAATTCATGTTCTGTTATTTATTACCTTCATTTACATTCACCCACTTTCTCATTGCAGTTCGCTACACTTTTTTTCCCTTTGCTGTTTTTTCATTAGTAATCACTGGTCTTTATCTCTAGCTATTTCTTCTTTTTCTTTCTCTTTTCAATAAATAATAACTCAATTCATTCCAACCACTAAAAAAGAGTATGAGCCTTAATAATTGCTAGCAGAGTGAATTTGTGCATTTCAGTTTGCTTTAAGGGAACAAGATGAGATGGGCATAGTTGCTTTAGTAATTCAACACTGCCTAAATTCTAGGCCATCTAGCTCACAGGAATATGGGAGAAGTAATCAGGATGAACCTAGCATAAATAAATTAGATTTAACATTTCTAGCTGTAAAAAATCTAAGTCATGCAATAATTCTATCAAAAGACTATTTGTAAATAGAATATATGTAACTTTTTCAGCTTACTTGAATTAAAACATAATGTCAGTAAGCCCAGGGTTACAGATTTATGAATCTCGTTAGTCTTTTAGCTGTTCCATGATAAACTATAAACTGATCCTAAATATTTCATTTAAGGTATGTATGCAGGGAAATGACTGAGGACAATGTGTTGATGGTTCAAAATAAATCTATCAACAATTGAGTAAGACTGATTGAACAAAGAGTAAAACAGTCAGTGTATATTATTCTAAAAAGTTTTGAATTTCAGAATTTGTTTTAAACTAATTGTTTGGCATTTTCAATAGCAGTTTTTATTTTTCTTTCGTTTTAAGCATCTTTTGTCTTATTTTTCACATGTTCAGTAAAGAATATGGATGAGCAATAACAGCAGTAAAGAATACTGTGATTGAAATAAATAACAAACTAAAAAAAAAAAGGAATATGGATGAGCAAAGAGAAAATATAAAAATTGCTCTTGAACTCCTCCTCCCATGTTAATTGCTGTTAACATTTAACAGAAAGAAATAGTAAAAATGGTGAACTGGAGAAAACAGAGGAGAAACTAGGGAGTTCTCTAGAGAATGTAGGGTAAATAGAGAATAAATAAACATATATAGAAGAAAGAATTAACATTTAAGGATTCCTTATGTGGAAAAATTTTAAGAACAGTAGGAATTGTAAGAGTTGGAAAGTTCTGATGGATGAGTTTCTGCAGAGTTTGATTTGAGTGTATTCCTCATGTGACAACTGAGCAATGCAAGGCACAGCAAAGCTACCTGAAGCAACCTCGAGACGCAAAGAAGGAGAAAATTGGTCAATGGTAAAACTGTCTAGTACAGTGGTTAGACTTCAACAGCATTCTCAGATCAGTAAATACTTAGTGAAGGGAAAAAAATAATGAAAAAATATTTGAGTTGAAAACACTGGTCCTGTGTTCTTAGAATAAAGAGTACAAGAGGTTGGGCATGGTCGCTCACACCTGTAATCCCAGCAGTTTGGGAGACTGAGGAGGGAGGATTACTTGAGGCCAGGACTTCGAGACCAACCTTGACAACATAATGAGACCCTGTCACTCCAAAAGTTTAAAAAATCCATTAGCTGGGTGTGGTGGTACACCTGTAGTCCTAGCGACTTGGGAGTCTGAGGTGGGAGAATCTCTTGAGCCCAGGAGGTGGAGGCTGCAGTGAACTATGATCACACCACTGTACTCCAGTCTGGGTGACAAAGTGAGATCCTGGTTCTTAAAAAAAAAATGCAAGAGGTTATTTAGATGATCTTGAAATCTAACTTTGAAAAATCCATGCTAAAGGGTTCCTGGATATTTGCAGCCTCGTGTAAATGTCCTTTGGTGACTGAGTTCCCTTTTTTCTTGTTTTTTTAAACAGTTCCCATTATTTAACTATTTCAAGTATTGTATATAGCAAAGAACAGATAATGTAAGAAACACCCATATGCTATCCAGCTAGATTTAACAAATGTTAATATTTTATTAAAATTCATTCAGATCTTTTAATGTATTTTTAAGAAATTAAAGTTAAGACAAAGCTTAACTTTTCTTTGCATATAATTCTCATCTAAGAAAAACACATTATATTACAGAAAACTGGAATGAGTTCTTACCACATATGTGGCGTATGCTGACCCTGCTTTTGAATGGCACTTTATTTCTCAGGAACTCTTTTGCTCTTGTTTCTCTCTGATGTGTTTCTGCTTATATTTATTTTTAAAGTAATCTACTGGTTTATAGTATAATTTTGATTATTATGTGCTAGTGAAAATAGACTATACAGACACATATATAATAAATATGTTTATATGTGTGTTATGTACATAAATGCATAAATCATATATATATATGATCATTTTTGTGTTTGTTGTGCTGGGATAGCAATAAAATTAACTGACCAGAAGCGGGCAAGGTATCTCAGAACTACTCTGGATGACCCCAAACAAGTCACTGTGTCATAGATCAATGCTAGGAATATATGGGAAATCAAAAGGAACAAGACAAGAATGCAAATGAAACAAAAAGCACTAACAGTGAACCAAAGTACTTCCTGGCATGATTGATAGCATTGCTGTGTCCCAAATGAAGCTGAATGTATTTGGGACATTTGGGTTAATGATTCCTAAAAATAAAAATTTTTTATAACTTAGCTTTCACTACTTTGAGGATTATTATATTCCATGTCATTTATTTGTTCATAACTTTTGAAAATGCCTCAGTTCTTCTAAGTACAGAACTCTAACTGTATGGAGAATACTAACAAGTGTAGTAGCTGTCACAAGCCAATAATAATATGGTATTATAGTTTTTATGCCCAAATTTACTTATACCAAAACTTCAATAAGCAACAAACAATTGTATTCTCTCTTATCAGAGATACCTTCATTGATTTTTATTAGATATCAAATTTTTTCAAAAGAGTTTTTTTTTGTTTGTTTTTTTTTTTGGGGTCCCATTTTGCTGGAACCTTTAGTCTGAACACCTGTCTCTCATTACCAATCTTTGGCCCTTTAGCCCAATTACAACAGTCTTCTTTGATTTGGAATAGATTACAACTAGTTTCAGGATAGGAGGGATTGAGAAGTGTAGTTCCAGTGCCTGGATTTTGGGAATTTGTATCTTAGTCATTATAGCCATTATCATTCTCAACCCCATTATTGTCATCAGAGTAATACATGTCTATCCTTTATTAAATGTTAGGTATAGTACCAAATGCTCTACATGCATTAGTTTATTTAATTCTTACAATAATCCTGTGAGGTGGGAACTCAACACAGTGTTTGAGCCTTTGTCTACTACTAGTTGTTTCATCAACCTGGAAAGTTCTTACCCTTGATTTTTATCTGGCTGTTTCAAGTCTTAACTAAAATGAAAGCTATTTATTGAAGTCTTCCCGTCTTTCATCTAAAATAGCTATACCCTATTACTAATTACTTTTTATCCCAAGACCATATTTTATTTTCTTTATAGCACTTTTTGCTATCTGAAACTGTTATTTATATAATTGTTAGTGTAAGTGCTTATTATTGGCCTACTCCTATTAGAATGTAAATTCCAAGATAGCAAAGTCCTTTTCAGTCTTGTTCATGTTTTACTCCCTGCACCTAGAAAAGAGCCTGGTTTTGGCTCCGGCCAATTGAGCCTGGCTTAAGAAGTACTTAGTCAATAAACGAATAATATAATTATCCTGATTTTTGTAGATGTAGAAACTAAAGCTTTGAAAGTTAAATAATTTAACCACGGTCGTTTAGTTAGCATAACATTGTGTGTGTGTGTGTGTGTGTGTGTGTGTGTGTGTGTCCATATATATATGGAGAGAGAGAGTTTATTTAGAAAGTAACTAAAGAGAGAGAGAGAGAGAGAGAGAGAGGAGATTCACCTCCCCAAGGTAGGGGAGGGGGCCAAAGCTCAGCATAACTTTCTATGTTTTGTCTTCTTAAAGGATTCATTACATGCCCAAGTCTCTAGCTTTAGTAGATCAAATCAGTGCATGTCCCTGGACTTACAAGAATAGGGCTTACATTGAGAAAAAAATTTACCTACATCTAAAAATTTCTGACCTCTCTTGCTCATACTGAGAATGAATTATATATGAATATGAAATTACATTTGTATGAGGATGTAGTACCAGTAGTATATACATGGAGCAAACACAAATTTTGCAAGATAATTAGAGTGGGCTGAAACAGCTCAAAATACATATAAGTCTAAATTTAACAATGTTCAAAGAAAGAATATACATTTTTCTTCAGACTATTTTTATACGTGATTGTTTAACTTTTTATTTTGTTAAAAAAAGTTGTCTTAAATGAAGATCATCCAGGAAATGTAATGCCTGGCTGTAAATTACAAAGTCCATATACTTAATCTTATCTAACATATTACATTACACTGCATTTTTATTTTAATAAATTATTCTCTTTCCCTTAGAACTTTTTCATTGTTGAATTTTGACAAGATACAGTTCTTCTTGAAGTGAGATTTTTATTAGACTTGAGTGAAAAAGGAAACTACAAAAATGTGTTATGTATTGTCTTTGAAATTATATCTTACATCAGATTTTTAAAGGAAATAACATTTATTTTGTACAAATTTATTTTACTTTTTTGAATATTGTAAATTACTATTCTAATATTACAGTAAGAACAAAACCTACAGTTTATATAAAGTGACTACAGTAAGTACTGCATACAGTCTTAGAAACTAAAGGTATGCACTGGAGAACAAACTCTCAAACCTGAATTCAATTAATAGACATAAATTCTATTAATAGGAGTTCCAGGGCCATAAAGTTGTATGGTAAAATTGTGAAAGAATTTGAATTAAACAAAAACGGTTACTGGCTGTCCTAGGGCACCCTCTGGATTAGCTCTCCTCCTTTCATTTTTTGAGCTATTGTACAACACTAAGTTATGGTATATGAATAGGGACCAATTGGAACATCTTACTGGTTCTCTCATTAATTAACACTTTAGACAAAATATTTGATACATGTTCCTATTATATTTGTATGAGAGTGATGAGTTTACTTTCTTTAAAAAAATTTATTTTTTTGCCAACTGATTTTTTAATTATATTTTTGATACACAATAGATGTATATGTTTGGGGGTACATGTGATAACTTAATACATTCATATAATTTGTAAAGATCAAAATCTGTGTAATTATGATATCTATTACCTTAAATATTTGTCTTTTATTTATGCTAGAAACATTTGCATTATTCTCTTCTGACTATTTTGAAATATACAATAGATTATTGCAAACTATAGTCACCCTACTAATTAAATAATTAACTTTTAACACACTTAATCCTTCTCTATAATCCAAAAGTTCACTTTTAGGGCAATAGGTTTTCTGACTTTCCATTTGATTTAGCCTAGACACCCAAAACTTGAACATTAAGAGAAAATGGAAAGGTTATATATGATCTAAACAATAATCTAACAATAATATCAAACTGTATTTGCCAACTGATTACTTGGTTAGATCATGAGAGACTTGATTAGCAACATAATATACACCATACATGACTATGATATAACGTGTCAAAAGCTTAGTTCTTTAGTTCACAAAGAAAGCGAATGGACCTGACTTTTATCTGCAGGTTCTCTGAAGGGGCCCATCGACCTCAGTTAAAACATCACAAAGGAACTTTCTACACATTTTTAAAGTCATTGCTACTTTAACAATACAGTAGAGACATGTTTTGTCTTTGTACATCTTTCATGTGCCTTATGAATGCTAGTTAAGCATTTGGGGAAGTAAAAGTCATAACCTCTTTAACCAATACTAAAATATAGTAACCTTTTATTTAAAAAGGAAAACAGTATAGCCACACTTACATGAGTAGAAGCTTTATGGTTTTTTTTAAATGAAGGAATAAGTGCTATGATATATACTTAAGACTGAAAACCAAGAATATTAAATCTAGTTAGAAATGTATTATTTCAAAACTCATGCTTAATGAAAACAAATGTGACTTTCTTCCAGAAGTACCAGAAAATACAGAAAAATTACAAAGATTCAGTAATTCAAGTTTTTATATTATTTTCTATATCTATCCCTTAGGCTCAATTTTTTAAATTAATCAATATTTTTGAAAACTTCATATTCCGATACTTCCCTAAATTGACTTTACTTGATCTTACTTGTGAGAGCTGTCAACATCACACACATATACTCGCACACACACAAATTAGTCTACTTTCATTATTATAGGCACAGAATACCATCCAAATACAAGTAGTAATAACAAACATAGTAATAACTAATACTCATGTACTGTTAACTCTGAGCTAGATACTCTTCTAAGCAAGCAATTTATATATATTATCTCATTTTCCTTACAAATACCCTGTGAGATAGATGTTATTATTATCTTCATTTTATACCTAAGGAAACAAAGACCTAGAGTAATTATGACTTAATACAGTGTTATACAACTAATAATGATAGAACCAAGATTCTAATTCAGACAATCGGGCTCCAGAATGCTATTCCCCAAACTTCTTTTTATTATTACCAGTTTTTCTTCACTCCTACGTCCATGTTTCTATTATCTAGCGGTTCTCATATCTAAAAGAAATGGTCACGAGTAAAGAGGCAATGAAAATTCAAGATCTGACTAGGAATGTTGTAATGATTAACATTGTGAGGTTAAAAAGATAGACTCAACTACTATTGTCAGATAATTCAATTCGGAAGTCAGGAGGGCTGAGTTCTATTACTGCTTTACTGTGTAACCTAAAACCAGTAATAATTCCTGCCTTCTAACCTCTAGAATAAAGATTAATAACTCTGTAAAATAATCAATTATTCATCTGAAATTGAGAAATAGTATGATGAATAATTTGATATTCCTAGTAGTCAAACATATTTAATATAGTTTTTTGACACATTCTGTAATTGAATGGTATAATTTTCTTCATATTTATAATCAACAGTAAAATTCTCAGAACAAGTCAGGTGTGGTGGCTGATGCCTGTAATCCCAGCACTTTGGGAGGTGGAGGCGAAAGGATTTCCTGAGCCCAGGGGTTTGAGATCAGCCTGGGCAACATGGCAAGACCTCATCTCTACAATCAATAAATAAATAAATTAGCTGGGCATGTTGGCACACGCCTGTAGTTCCAGCTACTTGAAAGGCTAAGATGGAAGGATCGCCTTAGCCAGCAGGTCGAGGCTGCAGTGGCCGTGAGCGTGCTACTGCTCTCCAAGCCTGGCTGACAGAGTGAGACTCCAACAACAAAAAAAAAAAGTTCTCAGGCCAAGCAGCAAATCAAAAACATTGTTGATACCAAGAGGAGACCAGCCTGGAATATACAAAATTTCTAGAAGCCATTGGGAGTGACTCAACTTAAAAATTAAAGTTTCATATGGGAAATTTATTAAGACTATTTACCAATGATGATCAAATTTATATTTCCTTGAGTCATGGTGTAAGCAGTTCTACTCTTATGTGTGTTTTACATACAATAGTATTTTCTTTAAGAAAAAATAAGGAACTCACTAAGTTACCTATAAAGGAGCATAAACAAACTTTGATTTTCTATGGTAATTATAAATCACCAGCTGTATAATCTGATACAGTTCCAGCTTCTTTTAGAAGAGGTCAATACTGAAAAATAAGAATTCTTCAAATTAACCTAGAACTTAGGAAATCTCAGTGGAATTTTAGACAATAAAATTGTATATGATAGTGGGAAGACATATAAGAATGATCCCCTGGAAAAGATTCATTAAAATGTTTTGCTTGTAAATATTGTCTATGTGCTTGCAAAAGTTTATGTTATACATAAATAATAGTATTGCTGGTATCTGTCTGCAACAAATGACTGAGAGTTCAAAGATAATTAGTTATGGCTATACACATGTGTGTTTGTGTGTGTGTATGTGTGTGTGTATGGAAGTTCACCTTTGATTAGAGGGTTTTAAATGTGATAGCTGTTAAATGATATTCTATTTATCATCTAAACCAATGTGAAAAGAGCTCTCTCTCTCTCTCTCTCTCTCTCTCTCTCTCTCTATATATATATATATATATATATATATATATATATATATATATGTATATATATGTTGTTGTTTTTTTTTGAGTTGGAGTCTCACTCCGTTACCCAGGCTGGAGTAGAGTGACACACTCACTCACGACTATCTCAGCCTCGACCTGCTGGGCCCAGGCAATCCTTCCGCCTCAGCCTTCCAAGTAGCTGGAACTATAGGTGTGCACACCTATGCCCAGCTAATTTTTTATTTATTGTAGAAACGAGGTCTTGCTATGTCATCCAGGTAGAACTTGAACCCCTGGGCTCAGGCAATCCTCTCTTCTTGGCTCCCAAAGTGCTGGGATTACAGATGTGAGCCACCTCGCCCGACTAAAAATATTTTTTTAAAAACATATTCTGATATAATGATGCATGCCTATTTTTAATTATATTAAATAACAAACACTAGGAGCAGGTTTAATAACCACTGTAATTTGAAATCATGGTAATGACAAATGTTTTAAGATAATAATATATTATCTTAAAATTTAGTATAATAATACTTATTTTACTTCAAATATTTTAATATTTAAAGTTCTGTTAATATTATTTTGGTTTGTTGCCTAAGTTCATAATGAAAGAAAATTATAAATATCGTAGGTTACTAAATATAAATATCATAATTTTATTTCTCCATCCCAGTGACTGGACCCCTGACTTCTATCCACAGGTTCTCTGAAGGGGCCCATCAACCTCAGTTAAAACATCCACGTTTTGCAGATGAGGTAACCGAGACCCATAGAAAGAAAATAACTTGAGTAAAAGTCATACAATACAGAATTAGATTAATCCTAGCAGGGTTAATCTCAAACCCTTACTTAGCCTTTCCTGAGGCTTTAGTCTATAGTTTGCAATTAGTCTGTTATTTGTCACTGATTCCTGACATATGCAACAAATTCTTTATTCTCATTGTGCCTCAGATTCTACCTAGAGAAAATATAGGTGACTTAAAATTTTCATAAGAATAGCAACTTTGATTTGTGTTGCTTTTTAATTTATAATAGTTTTCACTTACACATACATTATCCTTCTTAATTTACCTATTTTATGGATAAGTAGATTTAAGCTCCAAATATTAAATGCCATGTATGTCCAAGATCACACAGCTAGCAAGAGGAAAAACTAGTATTGGAAATTATACTACTGGACTTGTGTCACAAATAAGCCAAAACTCTTTGGATTCTTCAGTTAAATATGTGTTGTGAGACCATAAAGGTAATTAAATACAAATGAGTTATTTTTAGATTCAGATGAGCCAAATACTTGCATCCCAATTTATTCCAGTAAAATAATGAATGAATGGAACCATGGAAGAAAGCTTTTTTAGACCAATTCTCAATTTTTTTTGTAAGAAGTAAAAAGAGAAAGAAATAGAATTTAAGAGATTAAATTAACTCTAAGATTTAGGTAGCTCTAAGATTGTAGAGTTGTTGACTTAATTTTTTTTTGTTTGTTTGTTTTGTTTTATTTTGTTTTTTTGAAACAGGATTTATTGAGAGCACAGGAAAGCTCCCAGAGTGGGAAGGGACCTGAGGGGGTTGCCCAACTTAATGTTTTTTAAATAAAACCTTTTCTTCTATTTCTGGATAGGCTAAAGAGGCAAGTAATCTGAGTAAATGACAATGGGGCCCTTTTTCTCTATCCTCTTAAGCTTTATTTTTATGAGTAGATGGTACTTGTCTTTCAGACACTGATTATTCTTAAATAAGTTTAATAAGGTAAACAAATTAAAGTCAAAATGGGCCATTTTGCATCTAAAACTTCTATTATCTGTTATTCTAGTGACCTGACCCTATGAAATATAGAACATTCTGCTCTCTTAGAAAATAAGAAATCTTCTTGATCTGACCTGAATCACTTGGTATAGAAAACCTTTATTGAACTACAAATGTCACTATTTGATTAACCTTAAGTAATATTAATAGTAATGTGCTTTCTAAATTCTTAAGATCATTCTGTGGATACCCAGATATCTCTTAGTTATATACATACTTTTACTTTAGGTATCCACATACTTTTCATATTCTGTTTCTTAATTCTATCAGGCCCAAATAAATAAAAAAAAACTTTTGTAAGCTGATAAAATAGCTTTGCATAGTATAGGAATGACTGTGATAACACTTATACTACAAAAAATAAATTTTAGTCTTCTAAGATTGAAAAGAATAATAATTACTGTAAAATATTCAGATTTAGCAAATGTTTATGCTGAACAAAGTATTATTTTTAACGTAGCAGGAAATAAAAAGGGAATGGAATCATGATTGTTTCCCTCCAAGAACCTATAGTCTATTTGGGGACCCATATCAATAATTGGAAAAACGATGATAAGTCCTATAATAGAAGTTCAAATAAGATACTTTAAGAATTTAGGGAAACCTAAACCTAGTTAGTGGTGATGGTTGCACAATCATATAAATTTATTAAAGTCATCAAACTACATAGTTAAAATGAGTCAGTTTTATAATAGGTAAATTATATCTTAGTTAACAGTATTAAAAGAGTTTAGATTTTAAAAAAGAAATTATTTCTCGATTGAGGAACTTGGGAAATATTTGTTTGCAGTTGGTGTAATTTAAGTTGGTTCTTAATGGACAAGTAGTATTTGGATCAGAAAATAGGCAACAGGGTATTCCAGAGAAAGAATAGTTTGTCTGAGGTTTAAAAAGCTCAGGTATAAAGCATTTTCTAGAGGAGCTAGTTCGGACTTTGCTCCATGCCTCAGATTGCATAACTTATAGTTCTACCAGTACATATGGCCATATGGCTGTGACATTTGTCAAATATTCTTGCCAATCCCTGTTGAAAAACATGTACCTGAACGTGGATATTTCCCCACTCTATTTGGCTAAAAAACAAGAGCTTGCCTCTATTTTGAGCTGATGAGAAAGTTATAATGAGGGGCATATGTAATCAGAGTTATTTTACAACTGTCAGTGCTCCATCAGTCATAACAACTACTGACATTTGTTTCCATTTTTATAGCTTAAAATCAATGATATATGTGTTATCTCTCCTTTGAGAACAATCTTTTCCCACGAGGAAATGGAAATTATGGGAAGGCCTAGATCTTGAAATACCAAAGCTGTGCTCAAGGGAAGGTCAAGCTATTCTGGCCTGCTAAGAATAAAATGAGAGAGAGAAAATAGTAATATAAGTACATGATTTTTGAATAATTACACATTTGCCAACTAAGTTGGGATGTCACACATGAATTAAATTTATCATATACAAAAAGAATAAAATGGATGAAGCTAACTACTGTCATCAGTAATAGGAAAGCAAAGTTGAAATTTTTTCTGATGAGTTGAAATGACCCCCTCATTGACAAGACTAGCCCATGTTAAATGTTTTATTGATGGTAGAGAAAATACATAGAAAACTTAGTTTCTAAATTGGTAGCCTTTTTTGTTGTTTGCTTTTAACGGTGTAAAAAGATTGAAATTTAAATTGTCTTTCCAAACCATAGAACTTTTCAGATTATATAAGTAAGCAGATTACAGAAGCTTAATTTCTAATTTAAAATGTAGATTACTGACCAGTAAAATTGTGCTAAAATTAGGGGAAAAAAAGTTTCCTAATGTCCATCAAAGAAGATGACTTTGTTTGTTGTTTACTTTGATCCCATCTAACCAAGTGCACAGAATTTTTCAATATGAGCCATATTGTATAGCATTTATGAGAAAAAGAATACAAATTAGCCTGGTGTGCAGCAAAATAGAGGGAGTTTTTGTGAAACCTGATTTGTGTTAACTTGCAATCAAATGTAATCTCCTTTTAATATTCATACATTCTTATATTGTTATGAACCTATCCTCAACATTGGTTTTTTTTGTTGTTGTTGTTTCTCTCCTCCCTCACTTCTGTGAAATGCAGAAGGGAAAGGATGTTTGTTATTCACACGTTTGTACCCCACTAACTGGTGTTACATATCTGGCTTCCACTGGAGAGCCCCTGACATCGCAGGGAACGGTGATAAAAATTCCACTCACTAGCTTCAAGCTGGGGGCTCGTAGCTATTGCAGCATTGAAAGGGGATCTTTTCCTGGCTTCTTTAAAATAAGCATGGTGATGGGATGGTTTAAGGGAAGAACACCTCTCAAATCACATGACCACTGCTGCGCTTCTGTGTGTCCTGCTTTCTTCATAACAGCTTGGCACTACATTCTTTCCCTGTACCTTAGTGGACTTGTATGTGTATTAGTGGGGTGTGGAGGGTGGATGGATGGATGATAATATATTATGCATGCATCTTTCACTGTTAGAGTGATGTGCCTTCCCTTGTATGTCACAGATTATGGTCACAGAATAAATCTGTGTCCTGAGAGATTGGGCCATCTCTCTCTTTTTGGTGTGAAATTCATGTGTTTGGTGTGTTTTGATGTTTACACCTTCAATTGTTCTTCATGTTTCATTAAACATAGTTTGAAATATTCTCCCATAAGAGTTAGCTTTTCATGTTGGGCTGAAAAAGTCTTCATTTCCTGTGTAGCAATTCATGTTATTATAACCTATGGCTTTCAATTGTACCTCCCATAATGAAGAGCTGACTTTAAACACTGTGCTATTCTTGTAATGACCTAAGCATAAGGTAAGTGATTTCTCTAACTGTATCTACAGATTGTGGTTGTTTGTTAAAATTTTCTCAGCTTTTTTTAAAGGCATTTTCACTTTTGTTCCTTACCATTTATTATGTGCTCTCCCTCCTTCTGTTTTCTATTTCATATCTTAAGATTTCTTAATGGACAATGTGACCTTCAGCAAAAATTATATTACATATGTACACATATGTTGAAATGAATTATTTGATGTCTCAAAGCAATCTTGATTAGTAAATGAATACCTATGTTTTCAATAAGTCCCTCATGTTTTTTATTTCCTCCATTGACTTTAAAATAATACACTGTTTCCACATGTTATTTTAGTTTAGATTCCAGTTATAGTAAAATAACATGATCTAACAGAAGAAAGTAGTAGATAATGTGATATCACACCCTTTATTTTTAATCCCTGACAAATTTGATATTAATCAAAAATCTCCGTTTTTACTTTATTTTCCAGGCTTTTCTTTTTTTTTATTGAGTAAAGTCAGAGTAAAATAAAGGAAAAAACAACAACAAACCATAAAACTTGAGCAGACCTGTGTTACCTTCATTGTAGTCCATGTGTATGAGAACAGGAGTTGTTTCTCATTTTTATCCTTTCAAATAATTTTCATTACATTGTGAGTTAGATAAAATCTTCAAATTCAGATTTTATAAAATTAAGGAAATATGATAAAGATGACTAGTTTCATAGTGTAAGACACAGGATCATTTACTACTTGCACAAATAGTAAGCAAAGTTTTTAAAAAATTATTTTCCTCAATGATACACACACACACACACACACACACTAAGTATCACTAAAGTAAATTATTATAATTAGAAATAATTGTTCTCCCCAAATCTGGTTCAAATAGCCAATGTAATGTTAGTGTAAAAACAATGGTTATATTGCTGTTGGCAATTTGTGAAACTTGATAAATGCTCAGATTCAGGAAATTGAACTGTTTTCACCATCCAGATTTCTCCTCCAAGCTGTTTGAAATATACAGTTCTAAACTGAGGTGCCACAAAGCAACACTTGGGTTTCTTTATTCATGTTACAAATGATTTTTTGTTAATTTTTAAGCCACCTAGGGAAGGGCAGAGGGCATTTTATTGTTGGTTTGTTTTGGTTTGGGTTTGTTGTTGTTGTTTTGATAAAGCCAGCTAGTTTTTCGCCATCATTTCCAATTATATACATTATGTAATGTATATAATTAGCATTATATAAAGCTGTTGGAACATTTTATGAGACAATTTGAACTACTCATCTGAACTGCTCTGTTCATTGTAAATCTCTTGTTTCTATCCATACACTAGCTCCACTCTAGATTGGAAGGGCTTAAAGATGAACTCTGGAGGAATAGAGGCTACGACTTAAGAGTAACTATTACTGATCAAAGGAGCTACTTTCCATTCGCAAACATTGCTTTGCGTTATGGGTTTGGGCTCCTTCTGTTTCTACATCTTGTTGAAGACTCTTGACTTCATTTGACTTCTTTGAACTCTGTTTTTGTCTTTTAACATTTCCCCCTTTCTTTTCCTTTTCTCTCCCAGATTTTTCTCTCACTCTGTTAGCTGTCTCTTATGTTCTTTAAATCACTTTTTAAAATGTAGTTTCTCTCTTTATTAAGCTTGTCTATTAATTTGTCTATTAGTGTGTGTTTCTTTTCTTCCTTAAAACTGTAGTGGTATAGTTGCACTTATTTTTGTTCCACAGTATGCCAACTTGCTTATTTATTTTGCAGCAAGTTCATTAGTCATTCTTACCCTCTTGGTATGAATTTGCAACAAGAAATAGCAGAACATTCTGCACTTACATATTGTCCCCCTCTATAAGCCCATACTTTCTTTTCTATTGTCTAAACTTACTCCCTCAAACCTCTTTCTCTTCCTTTTCTTTTCCTCATGTTTGTGTCTTCTTCCCTGTATTATTTTCTTTAAACGGTCATTAATTTCTTTCTCATTTGGACCAGAATTGTTCTTCAGTGAGACTTCTGAGTAAAAGAATGTATTATTATCTTCTGTATTAGATTCTTCCCTGTAGTGTATCTAAAATTAATTAAACAATTTGGGCCAAAAGAGAATAATTTTAACATTTGGAATTATTTTTTCTTTTTTTGTTGTTTTGTTTTATTTTGTTTTGGTGTGTGTGTGCTTTTTTTTCCTTGTGTGTATGTTTGTGACTTTTTATTGTTGTTGTTGTTTCTTTAAACATTAACAATTGTTTTTTTCAGGGAAGGACTACCATAACCCACCCTAAGTTGCAACATTCCTTTCATAAGTTGTTTCATTATGATAGTAGATTGTGTTAAGCTATAGAAATTAATTTGTTGTGTATATATCCATCAGGGGCAAGCTGCTGGGGAGTGGGAAAAGAGGTGTGAAGCTTAAATACATGTTTGAAATTAACATGTTAATGCCATGCAACATGGCTCTTGAATACAGCAGTTTTACAACATTTAGACTGTTTCACTTTGACCTAAACATTTAAGTCAAAGCATAAAGGTTTATTGCTAAGTTCTGTACACACCTGGAAACTGAGTTAAATTTTATTGCTTTCCAACAAAATCATCTTTTATAACCAATATTATAGCTGTAATAAATTATTATAATCAACAAATAACATGGTTATAATCAAACCTAAATGTTATATATGAAGATTTCTCTATTTTTCCGTCATTCACATATATGTAATAAGATTTACTATAATGGAATATTTGATTATAACTTTATTACTTGAATTTTATTATTATTCTAGCCAAAGGATATGCTAAAGAACTTAATATTGAAAGTCTCTATTTACAACTGAATATGTGGTAGCTTGAAACTTTTTTCATATATTGATTTGAAATACAAATGAATAAAGAGAATGCCTTTGGTTTATCTCTAATTTATAATACTACTGTACTCCAGAGTTCCTTTTTTCTGGAAGCCAGTTTTTTCTTTAAGGAAAGGATAAATTTTAAAAATATATGACCCAAATGTAACATATTTGTACTTACATGCCATGTAAAGCCTTTGCTCCTAGACCTCAGGAGCTTGCCCATTAAATATGTACATCTAGCTTTCCATGTTATGAGCCCTAAATTACTGAGTTTATGCTTTCTCTGCAGGTCCAGTCCAGATGCAGCAGCAAGGAGAACATTCTCAGAGCCAGTAAGTATTTTATCATTTTGGTTGCGCTACTGAACTAGAACTTGTTGTTCAACAGAAAGTAAAGCTAAAAATGACATTTTGGTGAAACAATGAAGAACAGCAATGGGGAGTGTTTCTCTCATGAGTATGAATATTTGGATGGACTTAGAGTCTATAATACTGAGTGATCTATCACAGAAATAAAGAACCAAGTATCACATGTTCTCACTCATAAGTAGACTTTGAACAACTATTGTAATGCTATAAGAAAGGGGTTGGCAGTAGTGAGAAACTGCCAGGGGAGGGGGTGCAGGATTGGCAGCAATGGGAAACTGCCAGGGGAGCAGGGGACGTACCTCATCAACAAGGGTACCTACAAAATGAACATTTGTATACCTAACCCTGAATTGTACCCCACATATTCAAAATAAAAAAATAAACTAAGGATAGTAAAATTAAAATTTTAAAAAAGAGTATGAACATTTGTACTTTGAAATGAAAATATTAGTTGGCATCAGTACATTAATGAATACTTCCCCCACTTCCCTTAATCTACTTGTTTTTGCAAGCTAACAGCAGAATTTTGATGCACTCCAAGTAGGGTAAGAATAAGCTCCTCTGGGACTCTGAATCTCTCCATAATTGCCAACTGCCAAAAGTTACTTGAAGACAGACTGACTAAAAATAACATAAATTCATTAAAGAAGGCTAACTTTAAAAAAAAAAGGAATATGCAGCCAGAGTCAGTGGCTCACTCCTGTAATCCTAGCACTTTGAGAGGCCAAGGCAGGAGGATTTCCTGACCCAGGAGTTTGAGACCAGCCCAGACAACATAGTGAGACCTAATCTCTACAAAAAAAATTTAAAAATTAGCCAGACATGGTGGCATGTGCCTGTAGTCCCAGTTACTTAGAAAGGTTACCTAAGCCCAGGAGGTCAAGGCTGCAGTAAGCTATCATCATGCCACTGCACTCCAGCATGGGCAACAGAGTGAGACCCCAACCCAAAAAAAAAAAAAAAAAAAAAAAAAGAATGTGTGGCTCCTAAGAGGGTACACCATAATATTTTTGTGAATCTGAATTCCTGAAAGATCTAAAGATCTTAACTTCACAAGCGGCATATTTTTAGAACATAGTGTCCTGAACCAAAGATAAAAATCTTTAATTTTATTTTTTGGTTTGATCACTAATACTATTAACTTGGAAGTCACTTAACTTTGTGTATTATTTATTTTTTTGTCTTAGAAAGAGGAACTATAAATAGCTTTTTCTTTCTTGTATCCTTGAAATGATGTCATATTGAAACTTGTACCTCAAGAGCATTACAATCCTAAAAATGCTGAATAAATGCTAATTATTTAATTGTTGTTCTCTGTGACTTAATAACTTAATGATATCATCCATCTTTTCCCTGATATTTATCAAGAGAAGTACAGGGAGAGCATATTGAAATGGGTCTAGGCCGGTCACGGTGTCTAACACCAATAGTCCTAGCACTTTGGGAGGCCGAGGTGAGGGGATTGCCTGAGCCCACAGGCTCGAGACCAGCCTTGGCAACTTGGTGAGACCTCATGTCTACAATAAGTCAAAAAATTAGCCGGGTGTGGTGGTGCATGCCTGTAGTTCCAGCTATTTGGAAAGCTGAGGCAGAAGGATCACCTGAGCCCAGCAGGTCAAGGCTGTGGTGGCTGTGAGCGTGCCACTGCACTCCAGCCTGGGCAACAGTGAGACTTCGACTCAAAAAAAAAAAAGAAAAAGAAATTAGTCTAATGGATACTCACACTCCTGGGAGTTTTTAGTAAATGGGATAATTTATGTTTCTCACAGAATGTCAGTATTATTTCGCAAAAAGTAATTGGAGAACTTCAAATTGGTAAAAATTCATGATTTTTTTTATTAGTGTAAATTCTTCCATTTCTGTGTTGTAAATCTTTTGTCTTAGCTCAAAACCCTTGGGCAAGCACACTAGAGTTATTTGAAAATAAATACAAACAGGCATGTTTAACTTGTGTGTTTTCACAAGTTTCTGCAACATTTGACAGACATGTGAATCTGAAAGAGGCTTTTCAGTAATAATAGATTTATATTCTGTAATCCCTTTCTATGCCCTAAGGTTGAGACACCTAAGGGTCAAAGGAGTAATGATTGAATGTTTACTAAAATAAAACAATAGAGATAAATGAACTGTAAACATGACATTTTATGATGATAATTATATAATTCCCATTTATTGTTAATTCTGAAATGAAGATGAATCACTGATAGCGATTATGATGGTTAAGAACCAAAGTAGTTTCCTACTGATAACAGATTCCTTTGCACATTCACATCTATCATGAATCTTTGTGATAGGATCATCTTTCATTTCAGTTATGTTCTTATTGGCTTGTTGGCTATTAATCACTATGGATGGACTTTATAATGGTCTAGATTTTTCTTAGAATGAAATAGTCATGTAGATGGTCCTTATAGTCATTTAGAGCCCTATAGAGAGCCCATCCAACATACTAGCCTCATAGTTCTGTGACTGCTATAAGTTTATGGTCTTTCCTCTCAGTGCTATCTTAACAACTCATACCCATGCCCATGGCCATATCCAGGACCCTTTCGTTACCATGAGCTGTCCTACCTCTGAACTTCTTAACTGCAGTACTCCATTGCTTATTTATACTATTTTTATCTCCCTTTTTGTCTTCCTTTGCCATATGCAGTACTATAGATCCTGTTAGCAGTTCCCCATTCTCTCAATGCTATATCCCGCCTCTGTTTTTTGAACCTTTTCCCTCTGCATAAACTATTCTTTTGTTTTCCTGAAAAAATCCTACTTATCCTTCAAGAGTCAATTCAAATATGATTCCTCTGTGACACCTCTGAGCCCCCCACCCCCTGCCCCGGGCCAAAATGACTAACCCTTCTTGTATACCCCTACTATTGCATCTACTTTAATCACTTTTTTCATTTATTTACTAATTATCCTCAAGGACAACGTTTCCAAAATGCAGCCAACACTATAATCAACTTCTTTAACATATGCAAAAATGCGTCAACACAGAAGATCAGTAGATCCTAGAGAAAGAAGAAGAGTTAGAACTTAATAGAGCGTATCTAGAATTGTCCAAAGAAGTAAACTGAGTAGCTTTGTCAGGAGTAACTTTGGTTCCTTAAAAATAGAATCAAGCCGGGCTCAGTGGCTCAGCCTGTAATCCCGCGCTTTGGGAGACTGAGGTGAGTGAATTGATAATGAAGTTGTGTTGATAATGATAGTGGAATAGTAATGTTATACTAGTGACACTGAAGTGCATAATTACAGATGATTTCAGGTATCAGAATTACCCTTGGTGGTCATTCTTCAGTCTGAGCTAAAAGACAGGCTATTAACATTTGGGGATGTGATTAATCCAAAACATTACTCCTACTTGAGGTGTCTCAATAATGTATCAAGTATCTAGGGGAAGTTATGAAAGTATCAAGTTTTCCTGTTTTGCTGTTGGTTTTAGTGATAATTTATCAACCATTTGATAAGGCAGCAACTGTAAAAGCAGCATTTAATACTGTAGAGATTACATGTCTGAGCCATGCTATACAAATGTGAAAAGGATTATGAGAGTTAATAGTCCTTTGCTTAGCCAGGAGCCAAGCTTGTCCAAGTTAAGCAAAGGGATTAGATCCCATTCCCAATTTAAGCTGCCTGTAGAACAAGATATAGAGTTATTAGCCAAATCATTTAATTTTATGGTGCTTTTTGTTTGTTTTCTGGATCTTCTTAGTAGTAGCAAGGAGCCCAGAGAAGTCTACAGAGATGTAAAAACCTAAAGCAGTGGCCGGGCTCAGTGGCTCAGCCTGTAATCCCAGCACTTTGAGAGGCTGAGGTGAGTGGATTGCCTGAGCCCGCGGGTTCGAGACCCGCCGGGGCAACTTGACGAGACCTCATCTCTGCAATAAATCAAAAATTAGCCAGGCGTGGTAGCGCACGCCTGTAGTTCCAGCTACTTGGAAGGCTGAGGTGGAAGGATCACCGGAGCCCAGCAGGTCGAGGCTGTGGTGGCCAGGAGCGGCCACTGCACTCCAGTCTG
>CAUYQG010068970.1:0-15666 GCA_963574415.1 Tarsius wallacei
GGGCTCCAGCGATCCTTCCGCCTCAGCCTTCCGAGTAGCTGGAACTACAGGTGCGCGCTACCACGCCTGGCTAATTTTTGGTTTATTGTAGAGATGAGGTGTATTCCAATCTTATAACATTTGTTTATGCTTGATTTATGGCCTAGGATGTGATCAATCTTGAAGTACATTCCATGTGGTGATGAGTAGAATGGATATTCTGTGATTGTTGTGTGGAGTGTTCTATAGTTATCTATTAAGTCCATTTGGCCAAGCATTGAGTTGAGGTTCCAGATGTCTTTGTTGGTTTTTTGTCTTGATGCTCTATCTAGGACTGTTAATAGGGTATTTACATCCCCAGCTTTGATAGTGCTAGAGTCAATATCTTTTTTTAGTTTACTCAGTAGCTGCTTCATAAAAGCTGGCACTCCTGTGTTGGGTACATATATGTTTAGGATGGATATTTCTTGTTGATGAAGCAAATATTTTATCATTATGTAGTGTCCTTTTATGTCTTTTTAAATTTTTGACAGCTTAAAGGTTGTTTTGTCTGATACTACGATTGCAACTCCTGCCTTCTTTTGTGATTTGTTCACCTGGAAATTCATTTTCCATTCACTAATGTTGAGTTTGTGTGTGTTCCTTGTGGTGAGATGAGTTTCCTGGATGTGGCAAATCACTGGTTTTTTTTTTTTTTTAATCCAGTTTGCCATTCTGTGTCTTTTCAAAGGTTCATTTAGTCCATTCACATTCAGGATGATTATTGAAATGTGAGTGTTTATCCCCATCATGAGGTTATTATAAAGTTTTTTCTTTGTTTGTTTTCTTGTAACTTTTGGGTTGATGTTTGTGTGTTTTTACATTTGCAGTCACAATGTACTCTCTGCTGAATCTGTGTTCTCTTGGGAAGTGCGTGGTCATTCTTTTTTTTCTTTCATCTGTGCTTAATACCTTTTTAAGCTTCTCCTGTACAGCTGGTCTGGAAGCTGCATAATCTTTTAGGGATTGGATGTCAGGGAAGGATTTTATTTCTCCATCGCTGATGAAGCTGAACTTGGCTGTGTAGTTTATTCTTTATTGAAATTGTTTATCTCTGAGGACTTTGAAAATTGGACTCCAGTCTCTTCTAGTTTGTAGAGTTTCTGCTTATAGTTCTGCTGCTATTCTGATTGTTCTTCCCTGGTACATAATCTGACCTTTTTATCTTGTTGCCTTTAGGATTTGTTCTTTTGTACCTAATTTGTGTAGGCGAATTGTGTAGGGGTTGTTCTTCTCATTTGATGTCTTGAGGGAGTTCTCTGTATATCTTGTGTTTGAATGATCATATCTCTGGTGAGGTGGGGAAAGTTTTCTTGGATAACCTTCTGGAATACTTGCTCCAAAGTGTTCTCCATTTCCCTTTCTTCTTCTGGGATACCAATAAGGCATAGGCTCAGCCTCTTTATATAATTGCACATCTCTTAGAGTCTGTTCTTTCTTTGTTTTAATTCAATGTTTTTTACAGATGTGATGAATTCCATGTTTTGGTCTTCAAGCTCTGAGATTCTTTCTTCTACTTGATTAATTCTGCTTTTCATGCTTGTCATCTTATTATTTAATTCCTAGATGAAGTGTTTTAAGCCCAAAATCTCTGCTACAAGTTCTTTCAGTGTTTCAGCTTGTCTTTCTTGAGTCTTAGTCACTCTTTCCATCTATTCCCTAATCCCTGTTGTATTCTGTGACCAATTGTTGGTGACTTCCATTCTTTGGACCCTGAGGCCAAATTTTTCAGGCATTATCTCTTTGGCACACTGTGGATTACCGGTGTTCTTCCATTCATTTTTCCTCATTTGTGATAAATCTTTCTTTTTATTTCTGGTGAGAGGGGCTTTTACTTCTGATTTTTGCTCAGCCCACTAGTCTTCTCTAATTAGGGCTCTGAATGTGTTCCATTTTAAAACAGGGCTGGGGGTGGGAAACTTTTCTGTCTCTTGTAGCTTTGAGAATTTAATAAGGTGTAAGATGAGGAGCTAAGATTCAGAAACTACTTGAAAATCACAGTGTTCACTGACTGGGGTATGGGTTCACTGAGACCTACTCCCCATCACCACTCTATATGATGATGCAATGGGTACATGTGTGTACCCCCTGAGTTCAAGATAAAGTAACAGCAATGTGGAGAACAGAGAAAAGTAGAATTAAATAGAATGAACAAAAATGATAAAATAAAATAAAAAACAAATAAAAAACACAGAAAAGCAAAAGCAGAAAACAATAAAACACTCACACATAAACAAAAACCAATACAAACAGGAAAAACAAAACAAAACAAAACATCCCCCAAACACACACACACACACACACACACACACACACACACATGCCCAACACAAAATGAAAGAAGAAGAAAAAAGAGGAAAATAAAGGGGAGGAATGCAAATTGAACCTGCACACATACATTCACACACTCATTAAACTAAAAAAAGAGAAGAACAAGAACAAACACAACTGAAAGGTGAACACTCAATCATTCACATACACACAAAATCAGAAAACAAAAAATGAAAGGAAAAAGAGAAAAAGAAGATCAAAAAAGAAAAAAAAATTTCTAGGCACCAAGAACCTCCTTGTGGCAGCTTCTGTAATTGTTCCTCTCAGCTGCTCACAAGTAAGCCCCTCAGCTGTCTCTGGCAGAGTTGCAGCCTCATTCACAATCTCCCCAGGGCATGACCAGGGAAGGAGGAGAAGACAGTGAGGGTAGGTGGAGCTTCAGTCCTCTTCTTCCACTCTGGTATGGTTGGGGGATTCCCTCCAGTGGGGAGGTGCAAGATTATCTCCTCTTCTGGTACTGATAGGAGGACACCTCAGACTGGTTTACCCTGGAGTAGAGTTTTCCTATTGCAGCTGACATCCAGGCTCTTTCTGGGTTCACCTCTCTAAGTTGTGCCCCACACCTGTGGATCTAATATTCAGAGGATTGCTGGGAGGAGGGGGTGGGTCAGCCCTAGACTAACTGCTGATCTCTTAGAGGGTCTTCCTTGTCCTTTTCTGGTTGCACCTTTTGTCCCATAGCTAAATCAGAGTAGGTGATGGGGGTGCCTGAGACTCAACACTTGTCCTGTCCCTCCAAAGTTTGTGTTTTCAGGATATTCCTTCTGGGTCATGATGAATCCCTGAATAGTTAACCCCTCAGTCACAGAGATTGGGTCTTTCACTCCATGGTGAGCAAGCCACAGCATATCCCTGCCCAGTTTTCAAGATGGTGGCAGGGTGCCTGTTTTGACTTCTCCAGTAGGGCTCTGCCTCTGGCTCCCTCGCTGCACTCCCTCTGTGGCCCTTGCTGCCAATGTATGGCCAGGCACTGTGGTGGTAAGGCAGAGTCTGGAGCCAGCAGTCACTCCCAGCAGCTTCTTCCCAGGAAAGACTTTGCTGGCTCTGTTGCATTTCTATTAAATTAACCCTATGGTAAATCTGGATTTGCTTTCTGCTTTTTAATTCTATGTAATTGACAACATACAAGTTCATTGTCTCTGCTTCAACTTCTTAACATGTAACCAGTCCTGATGCATGGACTGTTTTCTGCCTGCAATTCTATCTTCCCTGGATCAGTATTATCACTGTGGCCTAATCTTTGTTTATTTACCAACCCTTTATTATTTATTTATTTATTCATTCATTTATTTGGGCCAGAATCTTGCTATGTTGCCCAGGCTGGTGTCAAACTCCTGGACTCAAGCAATCCTCCCACCTGCTGTGTAGCTGGAAGTTCAAGCAGCCTCGACCTTTCCAGTTCAATCTTTTATTTTTAATGTTTTAGGCAAATAATGAGGTAGATGAAGGCATATGATTGTTAAAAAATCAATCGTTGAATCTTTCTAATATGCGTGTTTATTTATATATGTCATTAAATTAAGTTGGTATTCTGACATATGCTTTTTTCCTCATTTTTTTTTTTTTTGCTGTTCCTGCTGCTTGCTTCATGGCAATGATTTATTTCCTTTTATCTTCCACAGTGATTTGGACATGCTATAGACTGTGATTTTGTAATTAAACTATTATTTTAAAAACTATACACCACAGAGAAATCAGAAGGTGAAAATAAGCAAAATGAAGTGAAACACACCCAGAATCCCACCCACCCTGAAATCCACTATAAACAGCTTTGTGTATATCTTCCAAATGTCTTCTAGACATGTAAGCACATATGGATATAAACATAATAAGATCCCCTAGAAAAGGAATGCTACACATCTGTGTCTGTGACCTGCTTTGATCAACATATCCTATGAGTATCTCTTTATGTAAATAAATAATTTTCCTTATATAATTTTTACTACCTGAGATGTATCCTATTGAACAAGTACAAAGTAATTTAAAGAGTTTCCCTATTGTGGACTCATTTAATAACTCTTTGCTATTACTAACAAGATTGTAATGAATAGCCTTATTAGCACCAGATCTTTGAGCAGACGGTTACCTCTGCAAGATACATTTGAAATCGTGAAATTACTAAGTCAATAGACATGTGCATTTTCCAGGCTTTTTCTGTGTGATGCCAAACTGCCTTCGGGACATTTTATGCTTATTCCGTCTCCCATTAATATGAGTGTTTGATATTATTTTTTAGCTTTGCTTAACTTACAAAAGGTGAAGAGTCACATACATTCTGTTTGATTTTGTATTTCTTTAATAAGTGGTTAAGTTCAACATTTTTTATATGTACCCTCGGCCCCCAAGATGGCCCCCAGTGGTCCCCAAACCAGGTAGTCACACTGCTGTGTAATCCACACCCACAGTCTATCAGTACGGGCCAACAGAACACCGTAGAAGTGGTCATGTCACTTATGACACTAAGTTACAAAAGGCATTTTTTTGTTTTGTTCTTTGTTACTTAACCTGAGCTCAGTTTTGTGGACGGTCGGTCCATGGACGCTTCTGCCTCTTTCCTGGGTCATTTCCGACTCTCATTCTCATAGTCTGGGATGGCTTGTATGGAGAGAATTATCAGACATGATGCAAGCAACCCTGTAAGGAGAACAGAAGCCTGCTACCACCAGTCCAAGAGGATCTGAGGGCTCCAGTCAATGTGCATGCCATGAGAGGAGGTGACCAACCCTCCTGGGATTGAGGGGTTAGCCAGAACATCAAACTCTCAGTGCTGACACTAGTGCAGTCCCAGGCAACGGAGATGAGTTGGTCACCCTTTATATGAGTGAGACATTGTAGAAATAGATCCCTGACCCAGGCAGCCTTCAGATGGCTGCAGTTCCAGCTGACATACTGTGTGTGACCTCCTATAAGACCTGAGCCATAACCACCCAGCTAAACTGCTCTCAGATTTTTGAGCATCAGAAACCGTGTAAGATAAAAAATGTTTGTGCATTCAACCTGCTAAATTTGTAGTAACTTTGTTCTGCACAAATACAAACACATTGTTATTACAGTTTTTAGTGGGAATATCACTCTGTTGCCCAAGGAGTGCAGAGCCATGATCACAGCTCACTGCAGCCTCAACCTCCTGGGGTCAGGTGATCCTACCACCTCAGCCTCCTGAGTAGCTGGGAGTACAGGTGTGTTCCACCATGCCCAGCTTTTTTTTTCTTTTTGTGGAGACAATATCTCAGCCTAGTCTCAAAATCCTGGGGCTCAAGTAATCCTCCCACCTCAGCCTTCCAAAGTACATTATGTTTTAAAAAGCATTTTATGAGGACTCATATATGATAAAGGTGATAATTTTACCATTTGGGCAAAGATAAATTATTCAGTAAATTGCATAGGAACTACTGGTTTATCATAGGGGTAAGGATAAAAGCTTTCAATAAAATGTTCACCAGACATAAGGAAGACACCTTGAAAAGAAGCCACACACAGACCATCAAATAGACAGGTAGGTCTCAATAGACACTCACTCTTGCTCAGTGTACAGGGCCTTCAATAAACAATTCCCTTCACCCCTGCCTGTCATCCTTCAGGTATTAGTGGAAACGGCATTTCCTTAGGCATGCCCTGCACAATCCTCTCCACTGGGTAAAGGCTACCTGGTGTGTCTCACAGAAACTTTGCATTTGATGTATTTTCACACTTATACACTACCTAGGTGTTTGTATTTTGAATGTTGACTCCCCAGATAGACCACGAACTTCCTGGGGTCAGAGAATGTGCCTATTTTTTTATTCTTATATGCTGAGCCTCCTGTTATTGTGTATTATGTCACCAGCTCTCATATTTGAGAAATAGCTCAGTATGTGTCTGCTACTTAAAAAAATCATCCTAAATCTGGTTCCCAGGGTTTTGATTCATCAACAAGTTATTGATCTATGACAGCAGGAATCAAGCTAGTGAACCTCACTATACCAGTGGGGGAGGACATCTAATATGCAAGTGCATAAATAAGTAAATGAATGAATGAGTCGTGTTAGGAAGTGTATCAATTACATGTCCCCACATTTCTGAATTGTGGCAATAAGTCCCCAGAACCCAGTAAGTTACAGCCAGTAACATCTACTTCCTGCTCATATAATATAAAGGAGGTGACAGGAAGGCTTTGGCCCAGCCCCACAGACCTGCTTGCTCCAGAGCCTTTTCTGAAGGAGCAGCCCCTCTTTGGCCCACACTGTTCTCACAGCAGAGGGAAAGCATGAGAGCCAAGATATCTGCCCTTGTAAACCTTCTATTCTGATGTGCTTTTTAAGGCCACTTACAAATGTCCCATTGGACAAAGGGGTGTTCAGGGCCAGGTGCAACCATGGGGTAGGCAATAGATTTTGCCTTCATGGAGGAACTGCAAGTCCATGGGCAATGGGTAGGATGCAACATCTTCTGCAGGGAGGAGTCGATGCCTGAGAACAATAATAGAACCAGCCACAAGTCTAAGTGAGATGAGGAAAACAAAGCAGGGAAGGGGAGCAGGGGAGCCAGGTATGTGAGTGGCTTGAGGGTCTTGGGATGTAACAGAAATATTGAAAAACTTAAAGGAGGGATTAACAGGTTATATTTTGCTATTAGGATCATTATTTATGGTGGAGACTGCTAACTATTTACCAAAGGCCAGTTTTTTCATCTTCCTGAGTCCACAGACTCTTTTCAGTCACTGTTACAGTGAGATGTAGCCATATGACTGGGCCCTAGCCAGTGGAATAGGAACAGAAGTGGTTTGCCTTGCCACCTGGAATCAAAGGACCTCAAGGGTCTAGGGGGTGATGAAGTCACAAATGGAAGGAGCCTGGGTCTCCAATTCACCACAGGGGAGAAGGACATATGTTTTTTATTGTGAGCAAGAAATAAGTTACTAGTGTATTTGAGACAGTGTACATTTTGAGACTCTCTGTAACGACAGGCTAGGGCATCCTAATCCATCAGGTTTACTCCAAAATACCCTTTCATTTGCAGAAGTTTAACAAGAGGGAAGCAGGATGGAGTGGGGACAGTGCTCAGATTTTCCAAATTCAAAACCCAGTTTAACTTATCATGTAACAATGAGGTCAGCTGCTCTGATTGTGTCAAGGGTGGTTCCAGGGATTTATGGTCAACAGAAACCTACTCAGTAGCAATGTCATTTACAGTGATGCTGATTTGGGTGGACTCTCCAGGGAGAGAGATTTTCAAATATGGGAACAGGGTCTGTCCAATATGAATCATGAGGACTTTTTCAGTTGTATGTAAGAGAATTCTACATGGGAAAAACAAATGGAAGAGGAAGTAAATGCCTTTGCCTGAAAAGCAAATATAATTTGAGAGGTAATATAATAACTGAAATAACCAAACCGAAAGTGTGCTACCAACATTGAAATAACCAGGCCTTGAACCTGGAGGAATTCACCAGAAGGTGTTAGTGGTGGCGACAGCTTTTGAGAGGGCAGAATGTGGAGGGGTAGGGTGAAAGGAGGGAGGGTCTTCCCTTTCTGACCACACCTTCTTCCAGAAAGTCACCTTCAGCATCCACAACAAGCTGATGAGTTTCCAAACCATCTGTCCTTTCGTTCAACAGAATGGCGACCTGCCACCTGCCCCTGAGCCTAGATTCATGTCTTCAGTTCTGCCTGATGTTTTCTACATGCCTTCCCACAGCATCTGCTGACAGAGGAGTGTATTGACGCCTTGCAACATAACATTTTTCATCTATTACTTCACTCTTGTTTCCTCTTACATATTTTTACTCTGGTAAAATACACACACATTTTATTATTTTATTAGTTTTAAGTATTCAGTTACCATAAAGTATATTCAAAATGTTTTGCAATCATTATCACTATTAATTTTTTATTTTGTTGCCTCCAAAATAAACTCTATATCCCTTAAATGATGACTCCTCGTTTCTTTCTCCCACCTTCCCCACAGCTCCTTGTAATTCCCATTAACTTCTTGTCTTTATGAATTTGTGTAGTCAAGGTACTGCATATGCCTGGATTCTTACAAATGTTGTGAGAAGGTAATATTTGTCCTTTTGGTCTGGCTTATATAACTTCATCCATGTTGCTGCATGTATCAGAATATCATTCCTTTTTAAGGCTGAATAATATTCCACTGATAAATATACCATTTGGTTTATCTGCTCATCTATTGATGGGCATTTGATTCTGCCTTTTGGTTCTTATGAATAATGCTGCAGTGAACATTGGCGTACAAGTATCTGTGTGAGTCCCTGCTTTCAGTTCTTATAGGCATATAACCAGAAGTGAAATAATAAGGTAATTCATGCTGTTTCACAGCAGCTGCCCCATTTTACGTTCCCACTAGCAATACACAAGGATTCCAATTTCTCCATAGCTTCAACAACACTTCCCATTTTTCTTTTCTTTAAAAAAAAATAATAGGCATTCTAATAGGTGACAAGTGTTGGCTTCATTTTAAACCACATCAGGAAGAACAGATGCTTCTCAGTGTTAAACAACTTAGTTGATAGCATTAAGAAACCCTGAGGAAGGTATCTAAATGTTTGTCATTCCTGTGCTGAAATTCTGAAACAGCAGGAAAGTAGACTAGTGTTTCCTCATATGTGGTTTTGCTATTACCATTTCAGCTATCCGTGGTTAACCGCAGTGAAAACTTTAAATGAAAAATTCCAAAAATAAGCAACTCATAAATTTTCAATTATGTGCCATTCTGAGTACTATGACATAATCTCACGCTACCCTGATCTATCTGTTTGGGGATGTTGAATCATCCCTTTGTCCAGAAATTTAAACCCACTTCATTTACTCAGCCAACTGCAAGAACAATTCCTTCCGTTGCTTGAAAAAGCAGTGCTTTTCCTCTCAACTGCACTGTCACTAATAATGGTATTTACAATTTTGAATATTACAAAAGTGCATGACATTTTTATGCCTACCGAAGGAGGCCTCCACTAAAAAGTCCAGGAAATCCCACTCTAAAACATGTACTATAAGACATTCCAATAATAAGAAATCACAAAGGAGTCAAGCAAAAGCTCGATGTGCCTGGAAGGTCTTAGAGCTCAAGGTGTAAGATTCTGCTGGCTACGTAGTGTCAAAGGATGGACAAAGAGAAAAAGCTAGAGGGAGAGCATTTTAAAGGTCTAGAAAATTCACAGGAAGGGTAAATGGCATAATAGTCTTTGCACTAAAAATTCACAAACCAGATGAGGGAAGAAAGGGGCACTGAATCCCTCAAGTCTTAGATCTGTCAAGGGGATACCCCGTTTCAGTCCATTGAGCATCATTCCTGGTGCCTCTGCCTGGGCCACATTGTCTCTGATGAGCTACGGGCACGCCGCTGAGGAACAACAGCAGTGAGGCTTCTGGGTTCCTGGGATGGAGCAGCAGCTCCTGGAGTAGGGTCGGATAGCTAAGGCTACTCCACTGTAACATTCATTCTCCCAGGGTATCCCGCCGTGGAAGCTGGGCCACCTGAAAGCAGAGGGCCAAAAGTGGGTCATCGAGGAGGTGGCCTCTGGACCCAAGTAACAAAGAAACAGCCAGAGTTTCAGCAAAGTGAACAGATTCAGAGGGAATGACACAACTGGAGGACCTGGCACTTTTAAAAAAAGCTTTCTCCCATAATTCATATTATAAGTAACAAAGGTTTTGAGCACAGGTACATTCATAGATTGACTTTTACAGACCCCTGTAAGAAATCAGCCCTTTACTCCTAGGCATCTGTTTACCAGTAGAACCAGGGCTGGTTTTAAAACTCAAGTAATTGAACATATAAAGTCCAAAACTTACTAGACAGCTCTTCTTCAAGCATAACAAATGTACACATTCATTAAATATGGTGATGGTAAGTAAAATAAAATCTGAGGCTTTGAAATTAATTGTTGTGACATTAAGATATTAAAATCTAAAAGCTGCAAAACATGGTGTTTAAACAAACATCTGAGGACTGTTCAACTTGGTACTGCATCTTCATACAAATAATTTGAAAGAAGACCAAGTTTAAGTAAGAATCCTGTCTTATATAAGGGTTAGGCATAGATAAAGCCACCCTTTAAGCAACAAACCTCCAGTAAAAAGTTGCATTTGTATATAAAGCACACTTGGTATTCTAATTAGAAAATGCATATTCTTACACCTGGTGAATATTTTATTCACATGTATAACAAACTGCTAATACCGACGGCACCAATTCTCACAGCTTATACATTTTGTTTGTTATACAAAGTAGTGACAAAATAATAATGATAAACATGTGGTTTTCTTGCAAGCTCTAACTTTTTAAATACAACCCCAAATAAGTCATAACTAATGCATCTTTCAAAGTATTGCAAGAAAAATGGCTCAGAACTAAGCAAACTAATTAAAAACATTGCACAAGACAGAGGCCTGCCTTGTACAGAAGCCAATCTATTGACTGTTTCTTATTTCCTACAGACTAAGCTGAGAGGTGCTAGTGATGGCAAATGATGTATTTCTATTTTAAGGAAAAAAACTCACTAAAATATACTTTATCATTACCTCTGTGGCAGTACAAAAGGCCACTTTAAATTAAAAAGGACTTGCTTGTGTGTATACTTTAGGTTATAATAAATAGAAATATGAAAGAGTATCCATATGAGGAATAAACACACACATAAAAATATATTATCTCTTGTAATTACTTGAAAATAGGTATCTTCATAGAGGGATGAAAGCAATAAATGCACAGAGAAATGTCCAAACTTAACCGAAATATGGAAATTTTTATATAATAGAGTTTTTAAAAAATGACTGCATCCAAACCATTCTTGCAGTAGAATACCTCTTACGTAAAACAACCATTCTACCCTATAATTTATTCAAAATCTGGTAAGAACACTTTATGAAAGTTTATAAACTTGTTTTTCTCTCTAAATCTAGATAAATAAAACATTCACAAATAATAGCAGAAATGGAATAATTTATATAGCTATTTCCTTTCAGGAAAAGGGGAGAATATGAGTGGAATGCTGCAGCATTTGACAGACAAAATGTTTGAGAAAGAAAGGATATCTACAGGTTCACCTGTACATTCTCTTCTGAGAAAAAATCTTCATGGAATTTATCACAGAAGTTGTCAGTCCCTAATATTTCCTCTTTTAGCTGCTTTAGCTCTATATAGAAAGATGAGCAAAGGTTTATTGCTGTTTCTTGCATGAAGCATATTTGGAAACTATACAATAAAAACAATTTAAAACACATAAAAACAAACTTCCAATATGTTTACATTAATACTAATATGCTAAATGGTTTCTAAAGAAGCTGACTGGACTGTATGTAGTTCTGGTCCCCAGCTTCAGCCCCAAGTGCTCCAGCATCGTGTCATTTGTGAGCAGCAACAGAGCCTTCCCATCAATGTTCTACAGAGGGAAGGAACTTCCAGTAATTAATAATGCTTCCATACTCAACCAGAATGGTTAGCTCTTTGTACACGATAACCTGTAAGGCAAACTAGACTGCAGCTCATTCCAGATGAATATTCTCTGAATGTGTATCTTCTTTATGAAAGCTATTACAAATGCAGTTTCTACAGTGAAACATTCTTCAATAATTTATAAGTTCACTTTAAATTTTAAGAAAAATGAAATTTAACCTAATATCCTAAAAAATGAACTGTATCAAACTACCTAAGTTTAAATACATGCTGTATGATGAATAAAATACTACATATCAGGCGCTGTGGTTCATGCCTGTTATTCCAGCACTTTGGGAGGCTGAGGCAGGAGTATTGCTTGAGCCCAGGAGATTGAGGTCAGCCTAGAAAACATAGTGAGACCTGGTTTCTATAAAAAATAAAAAAAATTAACCAGAGGTGGTGGTGCACACCTGTAGTCTCAGCTACTCTGGAGGCTGAGGCAGAAGGATCACCTGAACCCATGAGATCGAGGCTATAGTGACCTGTGATCATACCACTGGATTCCAGCCTGGGTGACAGAGTGAGATTCTGACCAAAAAAACCCCAAACAAACAAAAAAAAAACTCACGAAAAGCAAAACTCCATATCCATAATGAAAGAGTGAAAACTATAAATGATATAGATGAACTACAGATAGCCATTAACTTTCTGACCAGGATAGGAAAAGGAGTATGTAAATATCAGTGCAAATTGTCCCTGTGCTTTAGGGGTGTTGTGCTTATTATGAAAGCCAATTAGGTGTCTGAAGCTCATTTGATGCTGAAACTCATTACAGATTTTCAACATATCGGAAGTGGCATATCACTTATGTGGCCACTACTTTTATTCATTAGAATATGCTATAAAATATTTACCCATAGTCACAAGTCACACTCCTAAAGTTCTTTTTCATCTCGACTGGCCAATTTATGCTGTTGAAGTGTATTATTTGGTTTTCACAAGGTCCAGTTAAAAAATAAAATTTTACTCATGTGACACTATCTAAAAAGACCTGAAATCACTTCCAGTGCTACCTTTGTTGGGTACCTTCTATACTTTTTTTTTTTTTTTACCAACTAAAACTTGAAATAAAAGAAATTAGGACTTATAAAAGTTAGTCCATGATATGACTTTGTAAATGGTCTGGTAAGAGCATGAGGGTGTCAGTATCACAGACCATCAATAACTGAGCCAAATGTAATCCCTTGAGGCATTCACTAGATATCATCACAAGAAGGCCACCCTGCAATTGCTTGTGGCCACCCCTTCCTAAGCATGGTCCTGAGACTGACCTGGGAGCAGGTAAAAGGAGGATCTTTGCTTCTGTCATTACAAAGGGGACGTACACCTGAGTGTGGGGATGCTAAATCATCTCTTGAGACCTTGAGGCCTACTACTAGGCATTCAGATACCCATTTAAAGAACAGACCACTAGCCTACACTGAAGGTTGTAACACTTGACAAAATAAACTGTTTCACATGAAAAAATCAGTTGTTAGGGTTCCCCCACCTTCCACACAGTATCCAACTGAAAGGCTTGCACAGAGGCATTCAAAGGCATTATGGCAGGAAAACAGGACAAAAAGATACATTAAGATACATTATGTGACTTCTGAAGATGTCAGTGAGGAGGTCTGACATCTCAGAATCCCTGTGGTTCAGAAACAGGATCACTTCCTCCACGGACCAGGCTGACAGGTCCTCAGAGAAGCCTTGATTTGGCACACTGTGGTGAGATTCAACTGGTGGACTTGCAACTTCAGTGAAGAGAAAAAAAAAGAAAAATCATCTTTGACCTTACCATTATTTTGAAAGAATAGATTTTAGGTAAGCAGTAATTGTTGGAACCTTCTGTGAAGTACCCCAGAAAAGACTCAAGGTCTAACTGTCAAATCTAGTGAAAGTCTACATAAAGATAATGGCAGACTTCCGGTAAGATGGTGACGGGGCAGCTTGGTCTGTAAGACACTCCACCAAAGAGAACACACATAAAGACTCTAGCTCTCTCCTGGGGGCTGCAGCTCCCATCGTGGGCAGCCTGCTCTTCACACAGAGCTCAGTCGCAGCCACCGCCGCCACTGCCACTGCCGCTGCTGCCACTGCCACTGCCACTGCCACTGCCATGCCCCACCCATTGCCTGGAGCCAGGCTCGTGGAGCTCCTTCCATGTAACCGGGAGGCGGCTGCCGCCAACGCCGCTGCCATTGCCTGCTCCATACCTTCCTGGGTGCCCAGGACTTCCACCCTGCCCAGCTTGGGTTGACTTGCAGGCTTCAGCAGCTGCAGATAAAGGTTAACTGGAGTAGTGAGATAGCACCACCTGCTGGGGATTCAAGGTAACAACCACAAAATGGGAAAGACAGAAGCTCTTCCCCTTTGATAAATAGACCCAGGCCAGATCTGAGTAATAGACTGGGAAGGGAGCCCAGATCTGAACTGCCTTTCACAGCAGGCCAGGGGCAACTGACCCTAACTGTGAACAAATCTACCTGCCTGCAAAGACATCTAGAAATCAGAGCTGAAAAGACATTGGACTTAAAGGAAAAGTCTCAGAGTGTGCTTGCTTGGTGCTGTTAGTTTACTGACTTTATTCTATTCCTTTTGTTTTGTTCTTTTTTTAATTTATCTGTAAACCCCATCTTTGTATAGAGGAATAGCACACCAATAAGGAGGTTGGTTAGCTTGTATGTTAGCATCATTGTATGTTTTAGTTTTTTCATATGGTTGTTGGTTAGTTTTTGGTCGTGGATATTGATTTTCTTTTCATTTGTTTCAGTCTTTGTGTCTTTTTTCATTTGTTAGTTGGTACGCTCATCTGTTTTCCCTCTTACTCCTCTCTCTCTCCATCCCCCTCTTCCCCCCACTGCCTGCTCCATTCTCTTCCCTCTGTTAACCTCATTCTGCTTTCAGGGAGTAAACCTGCAACCCCACTGCATGGACAGATTCCAAGGCAGTGGGAACTTGGTTTCAGATTACCCATACACCTGTCGGCAGATACCAGGATCTGCAGATAGATTTTGAATTGCAGCTCTCCCCTTAATTAAATCTCAAAACTGCAAAAAGGACTACTCCCAACCTACAGTCCAACTCCAGAATTGAATAAAGAAAGAGGATATATGTAAGGAAGAATAGGAGATTGAACAAACAAAGTAAAAGCAACCCCTCCACCCCTGAATAACAGAATTAAAGAAGACGGGGAAGTGGAGGGAAGGAAAAAGTACAGAGGGAACATCTGCACAAATGAAGAAAAACCAAAAGAAGAATATAGGTCTCACACAGACCCATGGGAGGTCAGACACTGTGAAAACAGACTTCAGAACACAAACAATGAAGAGCCCCCAGAATGACTGGTCACATGCAAAAAACCCAGACATCAAGACATTAATAGAGAGAATTAAAAAAATTGAGGAGAGACAAGAGGAAAATAGGAAGGAGGTGATGACAGAAATAATAGCAGTAAGAATACTATGATGGAAATAAATAACAAACTAATAAGCATGGAAGGCAGAATTAGCCAAGCAGAAGAAAGAATCTCAGAGCTTGAAGACCAAAATACAGAACTAACTCAAACTGTCAAAAACATAGAAAAGAAGCTTAAAAAGACAGAACAAAACCTTCAAGAGATGAATGATTACTTCAAGAGACTGAACATAAGAGTAATTGGCCTTCCTGAGGTAGAGAGAGAGACAGAGGCCACATTGGAACAACCATTTCATGAAATCATTCAAGAAAACTTCCCTCATCTCATCAGTGATGCCAAAATTCAAACACAAGAGATTCAGAGAACCCCTGCAAGACAACAAATGAGAAGACCAACTCCCAGACACATAATGATTCACCTAAACAAAGTAGGTATAAAAGAAAAAATCCTAAGACAGCAAGAGAAAAAGATCAGACTAC
>CAUYQG010068971.1:0-20070 GCA_963574415.1 Tarsius wallacei
GACCTGCTGGGCTCCGGCGATCCTTCCGCCTCAGCCTTCCGAGTAGCCGGAATTACAGGCATGCGCTACCATGCCCAGCTGATTTTTTGATTTATTGTAGAGATGAGGTCTCGCCAAGTTGCCCAGGCGGGTCTCGAACCCGCGGGCTCAGGCAATCCACTCACCTCGGCCTCCCAAGGTGCGGGATTACAGGCTGAGCCACCGAGCCAGGCTCACTCCTAATCTTTGTGCTCTTCTAACTTCCTTTTGCTACAGCCCCCGGCCAAAGAGCCCACAAATGCCCCTCTGCCTGGCTGTGAAATCTCTAGCCACCAAGGTCTCCCATCCTCACCTTGACACAAAAAGAAACCTAGTTTAAGACCTGCTCCTGGGCACTCTGAATTAGCACTCTGAAAGAGCCATTGTTTGAAAATGGCTGCTTCCTTGGCAACAAGAGAATGCTAGTAGGTTGAGAGAGTGCTGAGGAGCGACTCCTCATCTTCTAGTTGCCATCCTCAGAAATCAAAAAGGACCAGGCTGTCAGCCTGTGAGGAGGGAAGAGAGATCCAGGCTCAATCTAAATGATAAGAATAATGTGTGGCCTGTTGTGGCATGGTACTAAGCTCATTGATATTTACCTTCTCATCTGCTCTTAGTTAATATCTCCATGCGTTAGGCCGAACAGATATTATTACTATCGCCGTTTTACAGGTAAGGAAAGCGAGACTTGAAAAATTCAGACACTTACCCGAGGTCACACAACCAGTAAGGATAGAGCTGGAATTTGAATCCAGGTCTTTCCATTTTTAATTCCCATGCTTACCCCACTTCCTTCTACATAAAGGGCAAGGACAAGGAAGCAGATGGCATGTACTCTTCTCGGGTGTGCAATGCTAGACAGAAACAAGCAGGTACTAATTACAGTGGATGGAGAAGACATCGTATTACTTGCTGACTCTACAGATTATAGGAGCTGGGTGTGCAGCGGGCGGGAGCAAGAGCCACAGCGTGGTCCTGGGACAAGTGGGAGTAGCACTGAACTGGCAGAAGAGCCAAGGCTGGGGAGTGTGCTCATCACCGTTCCAGAGCTCGAAGGCCATTGCATGGTACAATCCCAGCTCTTCCAGCTGAAACCAGCCTCAAGGAGTCATCCGGTTTGGGCCCCTGCTTTCTAATGGCAGAGATACCATTATCTCCATTCAACTTACAGTGAGCAGTGGAGGGGGAAGTAAACCTGGGTCTCCTGATTTAGGGTAGGGCTGGATGAGGAGTTACTGGAAGATGGAGGGCCATTGTTCTCAGGGCCCTTGCCTAGAGCCAGGGAGGTGAAGATGGAGAGTTCGTGGACTTCTATGAATTGTTGACAGATTCTTCCATGTACACATACACTGCTTCATCTGGCTTCCATGCCTGTGTGATCGCATCAGTTAGAAAGTTTCCGGAGAGAGGACACCTGAGATGTACTAAGATTCTGACATGGGCCCAAAACTCTGAAAGGTCGAGAATACTGCATTAGAGGATCCAGGAATCATACTCACAGCTGCAGGATTCAAGACTACAGTTGGGAGTTGCCAAGGGAGACAGAGCCACCCACAACAATCTGAGCGTCTGTCAAGGAGAAGAGACTGATGAACATCACAATCTCTGCACCTAAATGAGATTCAGATTAACATGTATAGACGTGTCCTTGCTTTTTTATTTATTCTTTTTTTTTTTTTTTTTAGAAATAAGATCTCACTCTTGTAGCCCAGGCTGGAGCACAGTGGCATGATCACTGCAGCCTCAAACTTCTCGACCTCAAGCAATCCTGCTGCCTCTACCTCCTGAACAGCTGGGACTACAGGCTTGCATCACCATGCCCAGTTAAGTTTTAAATTTTTTGTAGAGGCGGGGTGTCTCACTATGTTGCCTAGTCTGGTCTTGAACCCCTATCCTCAAGTGATCCTCCCACCTCAACTTCCCAAAGCCCTGGGATTACAAGTGTGATCCACCATGTTTGACCAACGTTTCCTTTGAAATAAGGAAAATGAAGTGATTCCCAGTGTTTTCATTTGCGAAGCAAGGGCTCCTGTATCTACTCTTAACATTCAGTCAAAGCTTGAAGCTTTCAGCCCATCAATACCCACAAGCTTCCCGGAACTCTGCTACACTCCCCCATATCTGCTTCATGGGTCTCTGACCCCTGAGAACCACATTAGAGCTCACCCAGTCAGTCAACAACACCTGTCTGACCACTATGTTCCCAGAGAGAGCAGAGGATTCAGCCAAGTGCATAGGAAACCTAGTCTAAAGCTCTTCTCCTCTTTCATCCTGGGTAGATTGGCATCACCCATCCTGCTCTGTTTCTCCTTTATGCCTCTTCCCCAATTCCTCAACCTCTCCAACCCCGCCGTGCCCACATGCATGTACATGGGCTTGCACAAACACATACAACTTTGTAAATGTCATGTGCAGCCCTACTCCAATCCCCCATTCTATACACCATCTGCCAGAAGCTATTTTAAGCACCTAATAAAACTGTTTTAGAACAAATCCTGGGGTGTTCTGCCCTTTGCTTCCCTGGGGCAAGAGCAACTGAGTTCCAGATGGAGCTCAATTTTGCTGCCAAGTAGAGAAGAGGACAAAGAGTCTTAGCAAGAGACCCCAGTGAGCTCCCCACCAGCGGTGGGACATGTCTCAGCTTAGTAGTACTTGCCATCCCTGTCCCCTTGGGCTAATAACTAAATCTCTCTACCTCATCCGTGAGTGGAGGCCACCGGTACCTTACTCAATGGTTCTCAAACTCTAGCGTGTATCCACATCACCTGGAGGTGGTTGAGACAGATGACTGGGCCTCAGTCTCAGAGTTTCCAATTCCCAAAGTCTGGAGTTGGGCTTGAAAATCTGCATTTCTAACACGAGTTCCCAAGGGACTGCCAGTTCAGGGACCACACTCTGAGCCAGCGACCTAACGCAGGAGCTTGTTGGAAGGATTAAGTGAGAAAATATGCAAAGCACCTGGCGCGTAGTCAGGTAGAGGTTCTCAACCTTGGCTGTGCAGTAGAGTCACCTGGGAGCTTTAAAATCCCGACGCTCAGCACCGCAGTCCAATTAAATCAGAGTCTCTAGGGGCGCAATACATATATTATGACTGTTTTAAAAGCTCCCAGGTGACTTAAATGTGCAGCCAAGGTTGGAATCACCGTACTAAGTGCTCAAGAAACTTGCAACGTCCTTCATGAGCTACCCGACTGTCCCTCTTTTCAGGGTCTCCTTCCCTCCTTTCCCCAGGGTCCCATCTTCCATTCTGGCTCCCTTGGGAAGGCCTGAGGAGAAACTTAACCTTGGCTTTGGTTTCTAGAGTGGGTGCCGAGGACCACATGGAAGATGAGAGCTAGTTCATTCCTTCAGTGGCTCACCCACTCAGTCAGATGCTCCTTCTCTTGTTCTTCATTGACCATCACAGTGTCTAGGAGGCGTTTCAGGGATGCAGGCACGAGTAGAATCCAGCCCTGCCCTCATGAGTTTGTAACATAGTACAAAAGATATAGAATGATAGACCTCTGATTTGGAAGGGTCCTCCAGTCCCTCTCCCACTGCCACAGAAGATGTCTTTACAACCTCCCCACCATCTTGTCCCAGCGTTAATATTTTAAGTGACGGGATGCTCATTTCTTCACAGGGCAGCCCGTCCAGCTTAACAGTGCTACTTGTTAGCCGGGCACGGTGGCTCACGCCTGTAATCCCAGCACTTTGGGAGGAGGAGGCCTGAGCCCAGGGGTTTGAGACTACTCTGGGCAACTTGGTGAGACCTCGTCTCTACAATAAATAAAAAAAATTGGCCAGGCACGGTGGCGCATGCCTGTGGTTCCAGCTACTTGGAAGGCTGAGGAGGAAGGATCGCCTGAGCCCAGCAGGTCAAGGTCGTGGTGGCCGTGAGTGTGCCACTGTACTCCAGCCTGGACAACAGAGTGAGACTCTGACTCAAAAACAAAAACAAACAAAATATGCTACTTGTTAAAAGTTTCTGCTTTAGACAACTGGAACCTACTGTCCTGGAACCCCCACTCATTAGCTGTAAACTCTGGAAGCGCCTCATCCCAGGCTTCCCTCCCATATGATTGGACTGCAGCTATGCAGAGACTCTTTCCATGGGAGGGAGAACATCCAACCTGAAATCAGGGGGCGTTCATAATTAGCATCCGAGTGTCAAAAGGGCAGCGCAGAGGCCCTTCCTGTGAATATTTTCTCTCCAGCTCCCACAGGTTGTGCTGGGAAGTGAAAGTCAACATCACACAAAAATATTCGCTAATGAACCAACCACACTTTAACCTTAACCCCAGCTCAGCCTGACCCAACCCATTGTGCCCAAAGTCTTTGTCAATCTCTGCTGGTCGTGAGCGGCTGCTACCATACAAATATCGTACAAACCAATTGTAAAGTGAAAGTACATATCTCGCCGCCCCCACGCAGATTTTAGTGAAGTTAATGAAATTGATGTTAGAGAAGTGCTTGAATCACCCACAAAGCCACTGAAAAAATGAGAATCTGGGGGGACCAATTAAACTGAAGAAGAGAAAATGAACAAGGATCATGACACATAGTTACCGCTACCGTAAATGATGCATCAAAAATTAAGAGAAGCCAGGCTCGGTGGCTCAGCCTGTAATCCCACGCCTTGGGAGGCTGAGGTGAGTGGATTGCCTGAGTCCGCGGGTTCAAGACCCGCCTAGGCAACTTGGCGAGACCTCATCTCTACAATAAATCAAAAATTTGCCGGGCATGGTAGCGCGCGCCTGTAGTACCAGCTACTTGGAAGGCTGAGGCGGAAGGACCCTGGAGCCCAGCAGGTAGAGGTTGCGGTGGCCGGGAGCGGCCACCGCACTCCAGTCTAGGCGACAGAGTGGGACTCCACCTCAAAAAAAAAAAAAATTAAGAGAGGTCTATGGGAAATGGATGAAGCACTGCAACGTTGTTACAAAACAAAGACCTTCTTTAAGATCATGCTACAAAAGTCAAACAAGAAATGAAGAGTGTCTCTCTCTAGGAGTCAGCCATTTGGTTCAAGAATCCAGTCTTACCCAATGAAGGAACTTCCACAGATGAAGGGGAGCACAGATAAAAGGTTCAGAAGAGGAGGCCCAGTGAAGACTAAAATGGTTATGAAGAATTTGCCAGGGAGAAGGGACTGGGCTTGGTTTTTTGCTTTGTTTTATTTTCTTTTTTTTTTCGAGACAGAGTTTCACACTGCACCCAGGCTGGAGTGCAGTGGCACAACTCCTAGACTCAAGTGATCCTCCTGCCTTAGCCTCCCAAGTAGCCTGGCTATTTTTTTATTTTTATTTTTTACAGAGACAGGATCTCACTGTATTGCCCAGGCTGGTCTCCAACTCCTGGCCTCAAGCAATCCTCCCACCTTAGCCTCCCAAAGCCGTGGGATTACAAGTATGAGCCACTGTGCCTGGCCAGGGCTTGTTTTTGAAGGGGGATGTAAACCCACCATCCTACCTACCTCTGTCCTCCCGCCTGTCTCTTCTCTGGGTACCCGCCACATGCTAGTCAAGAGAGGTCCAAAAAGCTACATCTAACATGCCGACGAACATGAGGAATTAAGTTGTGATGTTTCTAGTCAAGATCTCAGGAACTTAGACGTGGAATGGACCAGGCCATGTGGCATGGGAAGGCTGAGGGCTATGGGGGTCCCCTGAAGGGAAGGAGGAGAGCACATCTGGAAAGCTACTCGAGCCCCTGGGTGCCCTCAGTTCAGCCCATCTGAGTGTACCGCCAGCAGGCCAGCCTGACAGTCCCCACAGGTCTGGCCACTTGAGCCAGATGGGGGACAGGGAAGTGCAAAGTCATATTTGAGCATAAGGGAAACCAGTGGCAACTAGCAGCTTTCCCTCCACGCTGGCCTTCCCCTGGATGGGCAGAAGAGGCGTCCCACCTGTCATCCCATCCATCCATTCCCCAGCTGGGCCCTGGAGAGACCGAGCAGGTGGGAGGAGTAGGAAGGCAGCGGCTACATGGACGCGGGACCCAAACAACATCGTGTTTCCCGCCTCTTACGCTGTCCCTCCACCACAATTTCTGTAGAGAAGAAACAGCCTAAGATTAATACCAAGTGAAGTGCAAACATATGACATATGACAAAGAGGAGTGGAGCGGAGAGGTGGTGTGGGGAGGGAGGTGCAGTTAGGGGACACAGCCTAACCACATCCTTGGCCATTTGGGTCCCAGCTAAGCACCTAGTGGCTTCTCCTCCTTCCCCCTCCAACTGCCTTTCTGAGTTCTCACTTGTCCCCAGGTAGGGAGAAGGGTTCCCAGGGATCAATGCCTGGACCCGAGGCAGCTCTGATGAGGGGAGTCTGAATCGGGGTAGACCTTCTCTTACTTCCTACTGCCCAGAGGAAGGGAGAGCTACTGATACCCCCAACCTCCCCTTGCCCCTGATTTGCCCTTTTCTTTTTTTGTCACCCAGGCAAGAGTGCATTGATACGCTCACAGCCACACCGGCGTTGACCTGCTGGGCTCAGGCGATCCTTCTGCCTCAGCCTTCCAAGCAGCCTGAACTACAGGCGTGTGCTACCATGCCTGGCTAATTGTTTGATTTATTGTAGAGATGAGGTCTCACCAAGTTGCCCAGGCTGGTCTCGAACGCATGGGTTCAGGCAATCCCCTCACTTCAGCCTCCCAAAGTGCTGCAATTACAGGCTTGAGTCACCACACCCTGCCTTTTTTTTTTTACTTTAAATAATCTGATTTTATTTATTTAAGTATTTATGTACGTATGTATGTTTGAGTTGGAGCCTCACTCTATCTCCCAGGCTGGAGTGCAGTGGCACACTCATGGTTACCACAGCTTTAACCTGCTGGACTCAGGCAATCCTTCTGCCTCAACCTTCCAAGTAGCTGGGACAACAGGCATGCGCCACCACACAAAAATTTTTAAAAATTTTTGTAGACATGTGGTCTCGCCATGTTGCCCCAGCTAGTATCAAATTTCTGGGTTCAGGCCATCCTCTTGCCTTGGCCTCCCAAAATGCTGTGATGTGTGAGCCACTGCATCTGGCCTATTTTTAGTTTTAATTGTGGCAAAAAGCAAACAAACACAAATACACACACACACACAATTCTTATCTTAAAAGCATTTTTTTTGAATGTTTGTTTTTATTTTAAACTGGGGTCTCACTCTGTTGCCCAGGCTACAGTGCAGTGACACAATCACAGTTCACCAAAGCCTCGATCTACTGGGCTCAGGCGATCCTTCTGCCTCAACTTCCCAGGTAGCTAGGACTACAGGCACTCACCACCACACCTGGCTAATTTTTTTATTGTTTGTAGAGACAAGGTCTCACTGTTTCCCAGGCTAGTCTCAAACTCCTGGGCTCAAGCAATCTTCCCACCTCAGCCTCCCAAAGTGCTGAAATTACAAGTGTGAGCCACCCTGTGCCCAGTCTCTTGAAACAATTTTTAAGTGTACAATAGCGTTAGCATGTTCACATTGGTGCAAACCAATCTCCTGAACTGTTTTCATCATGCAAAACTGGAATTCTGTACCCATTAAACAACTCCTCTGCCCCTCAGCCCCCAGCCCTGACAACCACAGTTCTATCTCTATGAATTTGACTATTTTAAGATACCACCTATAAGTGGAATCATACAGTATGTGTCTTTTTGTGACTGGTTTATTTCACTTAGCATAATGTCCTCAAGCTTCATCCCTGTCACAGAACATGTCAGAATGTCTTTCCTTTTTAAGGCTGAGTAATATTCCGTGGTATGTATATACTACATTGTGTTTGTCAGTTCATCTGTTGATGGACATTTGGGTTGCTTCCATCTCCTGGCTACTGTGAATAATGTTGCTATGAACGTGGGTATTCAAATATCTCTCAAGACTCTGATTTCAGTTTATCTGGATATATACCCAGGAGTGGGATTGTTGGATCGTATGGTGAGTCTATTTTTAATTTTTTGAAGAATGGCCATTCTGTTTTCCATAGCGACTGCATCATTTTACATTCCCACCAGCAGCACACGAGGGTTCCCATTTCTCCACCCAGCTTTGCTTTTTAAAAGGTCTTTGAGAACTAGGGGGCTCCCCAGCACCTCTGGACTTGAAATGTGAGCCCAGGACCTCAGGAGGGTTTGGTCGACAGTCATAGTCCTTCCCTGCTTTCTCTTCAGAGCCCCGTATTTCCATTTCTGGAGGAATCTCATGGCCACAGCTGAGCCCTTGAGGAGTCATGCCCTCCTGCCGGTCTGGGAGGAACTCAGGAAACAAGGGCTTCCAGGTCAGCGCAGAAAACAAGCACCCAAGAGCAATGGTCCCAGACACAGTTCCCCCTGCAGAAGCACTCAGCGACGAGGCAGACTTGGGTTGAGGAGAGTGGTGGGCTGCCACCCCCTCCTGAGCTGGCTGCACGGTCTACACCAAGGCCAAGGAGACAAGGGAGGAGAAGCTGGGCTGAGGAGAATGGGTAAGGAAGTCCAGGCCACTGTCACCTCTCCCCCGGTCCACCACGACAGCCTCCAGCCTCACTCTTGTTTTGTGGTGAGGAGTCAGCAGCCAATAGGTTCAACAAAACGCCGAGTCTGACCCTATCACTCACCCGCTTAAAACGTCTTAGAGGCTCCTTACTGCCTCAGACTAAAGTCCAGACTCCTTGATGCTCAATTACAGCCTGTCATGATCTGGCTTCTGCCTCCTTCCCCAGTCCCCTCACGCTGGGTCTCTCCCTCCACTCTGAGATCCAGCCACACATCAAATACATTTGAGTGTAGACAGAGACCGCACTCATTGTCTCTGTTGGGCCTTGAGCACAATGATCTCTCAGTTTGAAACATTCTCCCCACACCTCTCTCCTTCCCATCCTCTTCATTTAGCTAGCTCCACTCATCCTACTGGTCTCAGCCTAGATGTCATTTCCTCCAGGAAGCCTTCCATGACCTCCTCCAATTCTGAGTCAGGACCTCTTCTTGGTGCTACCACAGGACTTACACTGGATGAGTTCCCTATTGACTTGACTGTATTCCTAAAATACTAGGTTCTATAAAGAGAGCAGAGTCTTGTTCACTTTTTTCTCTGGCATCTAGAACACTGCCTGGATTCATGTAGCTGTTTATTAAAAGTTTTTTTTGAAGCCTGGCACAGTGGCTCAAGCCTATAATCCCAGCACTTTGGCAGGCAGAGGTGAGAGGATTGCCTGAGCTCAGGGTTCGAGACCAGCTGGGGCAACTTGGTGAGATCTCGTCTCTACAATAAATCAAAAAATTAGCCAGGCATGGTAGCGTGTACCTGTAGTTCCAGGTACTTGAAAGGCTGAGGCGGAAGGATCACCTGAGCCCAGCAAGTCGAGGTTGTGGTGGCCATGAGAGTGCCACTGCACTCCAGCCTGGGTGAAAGAGTAAGACTCTGACTCAAAACAAATCTTTAAAAAAAGCTTTCTGAGGGGTAAATGAATGCATGAGTGAATACATGAAGGACAGAATCATCAGGCTGATGAGACCTGGGAGGGATGGGTGGCTATCAGACGTCCACCTCCCCTCCCACCCACAGGACCACAGAACACTCTAACATGCCACCATGTCAAATTCAAAATCAGCCACACCTTTTGACTTCTATCTTGTCCTCTGGCTTTTAATGTGTCCCCAAAATTATAGAAAATAAGGGTAGGCAAAAATAAAAGGGGGGGCAAGAACCATACAAATAAAACACGGACTGGCCAGGCCCGGTGGCTCATGCCTGTAATCCCAGCACTTTGGGAGACAAAGGTAGTAGGATTGCTTGAGCCCAGGAGTTCAAGACCAGCCCGGGCAACATGACGAGACTTCATTGCTACAAAAAAAAATAAAAAAATTAGCCAGGCATGGTGACATGCGCCTGTAGTCCCAGCTACTCTGGAGGCTGAAGCAGGAGTGCCTGAGCCCAGGAGTTCAAGGCTGCAGTGAGCTGTGATCATGCCACTGCACTCCAGCCTGGGTAACAGAGTGAGACCTTGACTTCAAAAAAGGAGAGAGAAAAGAAAAAGAAACGCAAACCCTTGGAAAGCTGCTCCAAAGCTCTGGATTATTGATATATTTAAATTATCTGATTTTCCCCTGCCCTGAGACGCTGAGTAATGACGAGTGCATAGTTTCTTCAAGCCCCTCCCTGACTTCCCAGCTTCTGATCAATGATCATGTTCTGCCCCCTTCAGTCCTCACCACCTTCCACCTCCTCCTCCTCTTGCCAGGAGACAGCTATGATCTGTGGACTTCTCCCTGGGAGCCAGCCCGACCCAGAGGCCCAAAGAGCCAGGTGTGACAGTGATATATTAGTCCAGGCTGGGCTCTAATTGGCTATTCCCCAGGGAGCACAGAGACTTAGCAAGACAAAAATCTCCCCTCTAGCATCCTGAATCTTTTCCTGTGGCTGATGAACAGCAAGTCCCTGAACTGGGAACATTCAGAAGGGAAGAGCAATGATTATGGGGAGGGGGGGGTGGGTAAGGATCCATCCACAAGTGCCCGCGCTCGCCTCAGGGAACCAGAGCTTGTACATTCTGGCAACACAAAAGATTAAGGAATTTTATGTAAGTACTATTGTCATGTCATTCCAACCAAAAGCAGCACGCAGGAGCCCAGCAAACTTCCATATCTATCAACCCTTCCACTCCCGTGCCATCCCCGAGAGGGCAGGGGGACAGGCAGGGTCTCTGCCCCACTGGAGCTACTCTTATTAAGCACGTGCCCCCATTTCTTTATTACATTATTTATTTGTTTCTTCATTTGTTTGTTTTGAGTCAGAGTCTCACCATCACCCAGGCTGGGGTGCAGTGGCATACTCACAGCCACCACAGCCTCGGCCCACTGGGCTCAGGCGATCCTTCCACCTCAGCCTTCCAAGTAGCTGGAACTAGAGGCATGCGCCACCACACCCAGCTAATTTTTTTATTTATTGTAGAGATGAGGTCTCATCATGTTGCCCAGGCTGGTCTCAAACCTCTGGACTCAAGCAATCCTCTTGCCTCCGCCTCCCAAAGTGCTGGGATTACAGGTGTGAGCCACCGCACCTGGCTATTACATTATTTATTACAAGACAGGTGTTTTGTGCATTTTATCATCAATCCCTCCAACAATCCCAGGAGGAGAGGAGAGTTGTTTGTTTAATCTAAAACAGCACACAAATTTAAGTCTTTAATAGTAAGAACTATTATTCGGCATTAAGTCCATAATACCATCATTTGGTCTAATTTTTGTTTTTTAATAGGTTTTATTTTTTTAGAACAGTTTTAGGCTCACGGCAAAACTGAGCAGATGGTACAAAGTTCCCATACAAACCCTGCCCCCACATACTCAGCCTTTCTCCGCCCCCACCAGAGTGGTTCATTCGTTACAACCAGTGACCTACAATGACACATCATTATCCCCCAAAGTCCACAATTTATATTTGGGTTCACCCTTGGTGTCCTAAATTCTATGGGTTTGGACAAATGTATAATGACATGACCATTATAGTATCACACAGAATAGCTTCAGTGTCCTAACAATCCTCTGTGCTGAGGTCAAGAGTTTTAAGCTCATTTTATAGACAAAGAAACTGAGGTCCAGGAAGTTAAAGTGACTTATCCAAGTCCAGGATTCAAACCAGAGTCTGTCTGGTTCCCAAGCCCAAGCCTTCTCTATCCTCTCGTACCACTCTCTCCTGTGGCAGGTGGATGTAACATGGCCCTTTAATACCCAACTGGCCAGGACAATGTTGGATGAAAGCCCACGGTTCCTGCCTTAGTCCCCGATGCCTGCTGGGCCCCTTCCTGTCCAGGGCTAATCTCAGGCATTGCCAGTGACCAGGGGATAGGCTGTCTAGGATCACTGGAGTGGAGATCCCAGGCATGAAGCGGGCCTTTTAAAGAGAAGATCCTGCCATCCAGGGTCCCCCTGAGCTGGGACCAGGCTTGGAAGTTCAAATCCATCCTCCTGACTCCTAGGCCCTATAGTCCCAGCCCAGGGAGCATAGCACGTCCTGTCTGTGCCATCAAGGGGAAGGGCTGGGAGTGGGATGGTTACAAGTTTCACCCTAGTCGTGTATGTTAGTGTTCTCTGATGCCCAAGGGCCTAGACTAGAGTCCTTTAACAGCATAGCTCTCGGCCCAGGTGGCCCGGCCAGGGCTGGAATCTGTTCTTAAGTCCAGCCACTATTCCTCCAAAGGCTGGATTTGTCTAGCATCAAGGTACCCCCACCCCACACCTCTCAAAAGAACACAGGTGTGCACATACACAGGCTCTTAATCACCCCTGCCCTGGCACCAGCCTCAGCTTTGTGTTCTCTGCTAAGGGACCCTGCCTCTCACAACAGTCATTAAAATTGACAACTTGGCCAGGCGCAGTGGCTCAAGCCTGCAATACCAGCACTTTTGGAGGCCGAGACGAGAGAGGATTGCCTGAGTCCACGGGTTCGAGACCAGCCTGGGCAACTTGTTGAGACCCTTGTTTCTACAATAAATCAAAAATCTAGCCAGGTATGGTGGCATGTGCCTGTGGTTCCAGCTACCTGGAAGGCTGAGGCAGAAGGATTGCCTGAGTCCAGCAGGTTGAGGCTGTGGTGGCTACGAGGGTGCCACATCACTCCAGCCTGGGCAACAGAGTGGCACTCCAACTTAAAAAAGAAAACTGACAACTTAAAATGGAAGCTGGAGTGAAGAAACATCAGCGCCCACCCCCACCCCACCCCCACAAACTGGCATGTCAGGGCTAATGCTTCCTCATGATCATCGTGGCCCCATAACCCACACATTTGCACAGCCATTCACAGAGCCTTTTCCCATCCATAGCACAATTCTGTGAGGTGAATGGAGCAGTATTTTCCTCCCCAGTTGGCAGATGGGAAGCATGAGGCTCAGAGAGGTTAAGTGATTTACCCTGGGTCACATAGCTGGGACTAGAATCTAGGCCTTTTTCTACCACCACACACTTAGATTTGCTTTGCTGTTGACAAAACAGCACACGTTCCTCCAATTAAAACACCAGGCTGCAGAGCTATGACATTCAGAAACACAAATACCTATGATGAGAGAGAATACAGAAGGATCTTTCCCTCCCCTCCGTCCAGGAAGAGAGGTCCAGCCAGGACATGGCTGTGAAGTCTCTGGGGATCACGGCTCTTCCCTCTTTCAGTGACCACTCTGGGTCCCTCATAAGAGAGGGACCTGATAGCACTTGGGCAGAAGGCAACACAAGGGGGCAGATGAAAGGTAGCAGAGCCCCACCCATCCTCCATCTTCCTCCTGGGTACACTGTGGCTCCCCGAGCCCTTCCCCATTTGGGGACCTGAGAAGGTCAGACAGAGTACCTAAGACCTTCTCTCACCCTCGTTCCTCCCTGTCTGGCAGGAGCTACGTTAAATCTTCACTATAGGAAATCCGAGGCAATTAGCACGAAGTTACATGCAAACAGCATGCTGCTGGAGAGCAGTAACCCCCGGCACACCTGCAGAGCCAAACAGGTCCCGCCACGGGCTGCCGGATCAACTTTTTGGACCTGCTGGGTTTCCACATAGGCAGTCTCCTTATTAACCTCTCAGCACTGGGGTTGGAGGCATCGGGGAAGGCCCAGAAACCATCTCGTGTGCGGAGCTCAGTTCCATCTGATGGATGGTTTTTCCGGTGAACTGAAATTCACCCAAGATGAGAATGGAAAGGCCCAGAAAGATGAGGCTGAGACAGGCGCCCAACGGCTGTTCTAGGAGATGACTCCGCTCCATCACCCTGCCTGCAGCTCCAATCTGGAAGAAGCTCCAAGCATCACCCCACACGCCAGGAGCAGCTCCCAGCCCATGACCAACCTCCCTCGCCTCCCTCACTGCCTCGGTACTTAGCCTCGGAGACCGGAGCCACATGTGACTCCGGCCAGGTCCCAGGAGCTTGGTTTTCTTGCCCTTTCCTGTTATTTCCTTCTCTAAGCTGAGTGTCACAGTAATTCACCCAAGCAGGCCAGAGCGGTGGAAAAATTTCTCTTGCCAGAAAAGCTAATGCAAGGTGAAATGGCGTTAATAACAGTATAGTGTCTAGACAGGAGGTAATGGTCCTGAAACTCTCTGCACTGGTCCAACCTCGCTCTGCCCAGGCCGAGAGTCACATCCTAAGGACACTGGCAAATCTGAGCTTCTTCAGCAAGGGCACCCAGTGTGTGGGAGGGCTCTGATGGGACCTTCTCCACTTGTGGCCCATGAGAGCCATCCGCAGACAGCTATGGAATGGTTTTCTGGAAGAGAGAGGAGAATAATTCTCAAAAGTTTTAGAGAAAACCCTTAGGACCATGCACGTGAATTACAGGGAAGTCAATTTCAACTCAACACAAGACAATTTTCTAGCAGCCAAAGCTAACTAACAATAGCACAGGGAACTTTGTGAGGTGGTGAGAGCTCTGTCACAGCATCTATTCAGACAGTACAGCTGGGCATGTTGGCTCACGCCTGTAACCCCAGCACTTTGGAAGTTCGAGGCGAGAAGATTGCCTGAGCCCATGGGTTTGAGACCAGCCTGGGCAACATGGAGAGACCTTGTCTCTACAATAAATCAAAAAATTAGCCAGGTGTGGTGGCACTCTCCTGTAGTTCCAGCTACTTGGAAGGCTGAGGCGGAAGGATCACCTCAGCGGGTTGAGCCTGTGGTGACCATGAGCGTGCCATTGTACTCTAGCCTGGGCAACAGAGTGAGACTCTGACTCAAAAAAAAAAAAAAAAAACCAGACAGTACAGCAGAGTGTTTGACAGCTTAAGCCACAGAGTTGGATACACCTGGCTTCAATCCCTCGCTCTGTCATTTGCTAATTATGTGACTTTGAGGAAGTCACTTAAAACTCAGTTTCTTCATTGGTATATATTCATAATTAAACCTCCTCAGCAGTCTAGGTAACTTAGCGAGACCTCATCTCTACAAAAAAATCAAGAAATTAGCCAGGCATGCTGGTTCACATCTGTAGTCCCAACTACTGAGGAGGCTGAGGTGGGAGTGTCGCCTGAGTCCAGGAGGTCAAGGCTGTGGTGAACCGTGATCATGCCACTGCCTTCCCAGCCTGAGTGGCAGAGTGAGACCCTGACTCAAAAAACAACAAACAAACAAACAAACAGACAGACCAAAAACCTCTTCAGGTTTTGTGGCTTATATGAGACGAACGCATATGAAGTAGAATGTCTCACAATAGTAAGCATAGTACAAGTAAGCATAAAATAGTAGCTGGAACTATTATTATAAGTAATATGCAGAAGCTAGGTGGGTACCAGTCAGGAATGCCATCAAAGAGACTCCCATATGGTTGGGGAGGGACTAGATAATCTCTGAGATTCCATCCAACCCAAGGGATATACATGTTCATTCATTTTCTTTTCTTTTTGTCTCATTCCACAAATGAATCTACTCTGTGACAGAAACGATGCTAGACCCTGAATACACAAGGAACCAGAGCCTGCCTCCCTCTCTCTTCCCTTCCCTCCGAGGCCTCTGTAATCATTGCTTGCCTTCAAGCCATCCCCGGCTGATCAGAAAGATGAGATGTTGACATGCAGCGCACACGTGCATATACACACTGCCACACGGCCATGCCCTCATCAGCATGACAAACACTGGGCCCTGCGCCAAGCATAAATGTGTCAAGACTTGGCAATTCATTCATTCCTGTAGCTGCTTCTGGCTCATGAACCACTTCATAGCTGTCTTCAGACCCTTTTGATGATGCATCCACAGTAGCAAGATCTGTCTGCCATAGCCCAGTTCACCAGGTATCTATTCCTTGAGAAAAAAAAAAAGCATCTGCAGACCCCATCACTACCGAAGTGACTGCTTGGCGCTTCTTCATTCCACCAGGAGGGTATGTTCCCGGGGGACAATCAGAACACTTCCATGGGATCTGAAATAACCAACCTGGCAGAAAGCAGAAGGCGGCTCCCCCGGGGGAATGGCATCACATCAGGAGCTCAGGGTTGGCTTGGACCTTGGAATGCTGGGCATTCAGCAATAGCAGCCACCAGGCTAGTCTGAGTGCATCCGTGAGGTAAGCCTCTGCCAAGCCCTCAGCTGAATCCAAGCCCACCTGTTCACAAGCTCACAGAGCAAACCCTGGGTCACTGGAGAAAAAGACTAATAAGCACCCTCGGAGTGGACAATCTTGCCTACCTAACGACGCTTGGTAAAGGTCCACGTGGAACACAAATATTCTCATATTCTCCACCCATTCCAGGAGGCCCATCCACATCTCTTTTTTCCTAAAACTTCTTTGTCACCAGTCCTTGAATTTGACCCCTTCCACATTTTTGATCATCTGGCCAAACCATTAGCAAAGCATGTGAGTCAGTGAGAGCCTTACCTTAGGTCATCTCTCCTTCCAGGCAAGGTGGTCACCATGTTGTGTTGCTTGAAGTACTAGCCACCTGTTTTAGAAAAGAAGGTTTCAAGTCAACTCTCCAGCTTCTGTCATGGCCCTGCTGTCATGGTCTGTTTATATCTCCCCCTACCCCCAAGATGGCAAATGCTCCAAGGGCTGTATCCGTGTCTTATCCTTAGTCTAAGAACCTCACACCTGGTCCACCGCAGGCCTCCAGAAAAACAACCAGAATTCCACCCTCCCTGGTCTCCTTGCCACAGCAGCTAGGAGGGTGTCCCCTAGAGATGGGTCTTTTATTTTATTCTATTTGGAATAAGCAAAATTCTGGCCTCCAGACATGGCCAGGGAGACTCTTAGGACTAGAGATGGGCCTGTTTCTCAAGCCCAAAGTGTGAGGGAAGGCAGAACCCAGCCACATTTACCCTGGAAAGCCCACTGGGCTCTTTCCCACCACAGGGCTTTCATGATCACTGTTCCCTCTTTCCCCAGTTCATTGTGTGTCTGGCTATTCTCATTTTGGTTTCAGCTCAGATATTCTCAGAAAGGTCTAGTAGAATGCACACATGATATTTCGGCACACCCGTTCCCTGGAACCCCTTCCAGTGGGCCATCACCCAGATCTTGCTTTGGATAACTGCCCCTCCCCCAATGGATTCCGTCCTAGCAAAACTGTCCATCAAGCTTCCCTGGTCTCCATCCTGGTCTGCCCTGGCCAAAGAGTGAGGGCCCTCTGTCCCTGGATCGTAAACCCTAAACAAAGTATCACAGACACAGAACACTGTCAGCAGGAATTTGCCCCAATGGCCAACCCCTGAAGAGACTATTAGTGCCTGCTTGGAAGATACCCAGATAAATCCTGGTTCCTATGCCTTCTTTATTCGTTTTCTCTTTCCCTTTTTGAACCTATGAACTTCCCTTGTCCTTCCAGAAATTTCTTTTTGCTTAAGTTTTCCAGAGCCTGTTTTCGTTTGTTTGTTGTTTAGTTGGAGTCTCACTCTGTTCCAGGCTGGAGTGCAGTGGCATGCTCACGGCCACCCCAGCGTTGACCTGCTGGGCTCAAGCGATACTTCTGCCTTAGCCTTTCAAGCAGCCGGAACTACAAGCGTGTGCTACCACACCCAGCCTTTTTTTTTTTTTAATTGTAGAGATGAGGTATTGCCAAGTTGCCCAGGCTGTTCTCAAAACCATAGGCTCAGTCAATCCCCACACCTCGGCCTCCCAAAGTACTGGGATTATAGTCTTGAGCCACCATGCCCAGTCGAGAGCCCATTTCTATTGCTTGTGATAAAGAACACTGATACTAGTGTCCCATCCTCAGTCATCATCTGTTTATTCCCATCAGAATTGAAAATGGTTTTTAAATGTTTATTAGTTTACACGCTTATGGCCTGTCTCTGCCACTAGAATATAAAGCCTATGTCAGCAGGGACACTGCTGTCTTGCTTCCTACTGTCCCCAGCACATAGCCCACACCTGGCACTCAACAGGGATCCCCAAGGAAGGCAGCAGTGCCTGTATCTTGCCATGAGGTCTGCTCACTCTGAACACAGGAGTAAGAGAGGGACAGGAGAGGACCTCTGGACACCAGTGAATGAGCGTCCACCTTTCCGAGGAGGGCAAATTCTAGATTTGGATTCCAAGCAACAGACTCCAGGACCAGATCTCTCCTCCCCTTCCCCTTTGATCTCTACCAATCCTTCGTAAGTCCCTAGCAGTGTCTTGTAAATCTTTAATTACAAGAAAATTGCAACCCGACCAGCGAATGCACGTACAGTGTTGATAAATATTTAAAATTGCTACAGCAGCAGATCTGAAGGGATTAAGAAAAGATATATTGGAATGACAGTTATTAAACACTAAATCCCAGTAAATGTTACCGAGCAGATAAATAATGCAAACTCCTGACAGCCGCTCGGTTGCTGACAAGACAGGAGAGACATCTGCTCGGGGACGTGGCATCAGGGGAGGCAGCGGGTCCTCACGGCCTGTGCTGGGGGTACTGGAGGAGAGAGGACAGCCACAGACTTAGCTCCCCACCCCCTGGAGGCGTGCCTCATGTCATCCTCTCCCAGCACCCTATCTCCGTGGAGGGGTGGCAGACGGAGGCCGGAAGGAAGGGGAAGTCTCCAGGATGAGTACATTTGGAGGGCTCTAGCGTCTGGGCTTTCTGTCAGGGCAGTCCATCAGACTGCCCCCGCTCTGACTCTTCCCGGCACGCTGGCACTGGCCCATTTGTATTGCCACTGTCGCACAGTCCTTTAATTCTCTATTATTTCTTGATTCACCATTCACCTATTTCCCTCATGTATGCACTAACTGACTCATCCATTTATTCATACATTCACTAGTTTTTGCATCCTTTCATGCATTCATTCAATTAGTCATGCACACGCTAATTTACTTATTAGTTACTCTCTCACCAGTCAAATGTTTATTGAGCACTTCTTATAGCTTGGGTGATACAAAGCTGAGCAAGACCCAGGCCTTGCCCTCACGATCTGAGAGCCTGGGAGAGGGTGAAAACCAAAAATATAAAAATAATACAATATAGTAGGCTCTTGGCATTTGCAGATTTTATACTTGCAGCCTGACCATTCAATAAACGCCCATAAAGGTCTGTGACCTTTATGTGATTTGCACTGTTGTTGACACACAGCTTTCCATTACATATGCACCAAGGCTGGTGTGTATAAGAGAAGAAGGCATCTGGTGAGGTCTGGAGAAGTCAGGGAAGGTTTCCTGTAGGAGGAGATGCTTGTTCACTAGCTATATGCCAGGCACTTTGCTGTATTAGCTCATTTAGTTCTCATACCAATCCCCCAGCCCATTTAAAAGATTAGGAAATTGAAGGTCAGCTCATCCAAGGCCTCAGTAGTAATGGCAAATCATAGACTGACTCCAGAGCTTTCTACTACACTCAGCTGCTTCCTGGGGCTCCAGCTGTCTGCCTCTCTGCAGTGAAGAAGAGTGGGGAAACCTCTTCTCCCCCTCCCTTGGGAAAAAGTTATGTCACTTGTTTGTTCGTGATATCATTCACATTCAGTAAAATGCACAGATTTTTTTTTTTTTTGAGTTGAAGTCTCACTCTGTCGCCCAGGCTGGAATGCAGTGGCACGCTCACAGCCACCACAACCTTGACCTACTGGGCTCTGGCAATCCTTCCACCTCAGCCTTCCAAGTAGTTAGAACTACAAAATGCACAGATTTTAAGTATACAGTTCAGTAAACTTGGACAAGTGTATACACCCATGTAACCAACTTCTAAATCAAGAAATGGAATGTTTTCATCACTGCAAAAAGTTCCTACCAAGGCCACCACTGTTCTAATTTCTATCACCAGAGGTTCATTTCACCAGTTCTTGAACTTCATGTAAATGGACTTAACATGTAAATGACTTGTTTCCCTTCACATGATAAGACAAGGTTTTATTTTTTTTTATTTTTATTGTTTGAGTTGGAGTCTCACCTTGTCGCCCAGGCTGGAGTGAAGTGGCATGCTCACAGTCTCCGCAGCCTCAACCCGCTGGGCTCAGGGAGTCCTTCTGCCTCAGCCTTCCCAGTGGGAATTGCGGGCGTGTGCCACCACGCCCGGCTAGTTTTCTGATTTATTGTAGCAACGAGGGCTCGGCAGGTTGCCCCGACTGGCCTCGAACTTGTGAGCTCAGGCAGTCCTCTCACCTCGGCCTCCCAAAGTGCTGGAAGGATAGGTGTGGGCCACCGCCCCCAGCGTTTTTATTTACTGTCGAGACGAGG
>CAUYQG010068974.1:0-11959 GCA_963574415.1 Tarsius wallacei
TGGAAAACAAGCATTTGTCCTGAACATCTCCGGTATACAGGTTGAATTTATGCCTAGATTTCAAATGTAGGTTTTAACACAAAAACAGAACACAAATGCTTGTTTGGAAATACAGAGCAGATTGGAGAACTCAGAGACTTGGCTGGTGGGTCACACTAGCTGCTGAATCTTTATTCTTATTGGTAACATTATCAACAGTCAAACAAGAACTTTATAGAAATGACTGATCTCATAATCTTATTATTAGATTCCTATCTCCTAACAGCATATCCTATAATATTCTTGATGCTGGTATGTGATAAAACAAATTGTTAGGACACAAAACAGCACTTCAAATCTATACAGATTGAGAAGGTCCATTCTGGCTTTGAAAACATATTTTGCCAACACACAAATACATAGGTTATATAGTAACAGCACAGTAGACATCTATAAACATGTATGACTAAAAAATACATACATATACCTCTTTCAACTTTTTCTTATTTTAGATCTAAATTTAAAATCTTTCTCCCCAAACCTAGTGTTTAGATTTTTCTATATTGTTAATTACTTACAGTGGGAATTCAGTCATGAAACAGAGAAAACAAAGTAAAAGGGATATAATAACACCTCACTGAATGCACCCCTCTTTCATTTTCTTGGCTTTTATTTTTTATCTTTGCCCCAAAACAGTAAGAAGGAATAGACTACAGAAAAACAAACAGTGAGAAGATGTCAGTAGTCCACTTATTTTGCTCTCAACCACATATATGTTCTTTAACAAGCTATTTGATCTTTTTGTTTCCTGGATTCTCACGTGTAATAAATATGATATTAGATATAGAGCAATGCTACATTAAAGATAGAATTGGTATTGTTATCAAAACTTTCGCTTATACTACCTAGGAAGGACATTTAAATATGTCATCCATGATCAAAAAAGCCCCTTGGACAACATAAAGATGAAATTTAGTGCTAAAAGATACCACCTTCCCACGATCTTACGTAAGCAAAGAGTTTTTCTATGAGGGCACCTAGAATGCTCTTAATTTCTGCATTGCTTTTGTTGACATCTCCTGTTCTCTTTCAAGTTAGTAATGGCACACTTGAGTTCCTTATTTATAATCTGCTGCTGCAATTAAGCCACACCATATAACTGAGCAGGAACATTTCATATCTATTGTACCCAACACAGCACATGTAACATTGTTAAACCAACTCCCTCCCCCTCCAACAAGCACTGAAGATGCCTTCAAAAATCTGTCTTAGTCGAGTGCCATAGTTCATACCTATAATTCTAGCACTTTGGGAGGCAAAGGTGAGAGGACTGCTGGAGTCCAGGAATTTGAGACCAGCCTAGGCAACATAGTGAGAACCTGTCTCTACAAAGAAATAAAAAATTAGTCAGGAGTGGTGGTGCATTCCTGTAGTTCCAGCTACTTGAGAGGCTGAGGTAGAAGGATTGCCTGAGCCCAGGAGGTTGAGGCTGTGATAAGCTATGATCATACTACTGCACTCTAGCCTGGGTAACAGAGTGAGACCCCCAACTCAAAAACAAAGTTCAATCTTCCACAAAGGTAATCACAGTCCCAAGCAGACAGTTCTTTCCATACAAACCAAACATAGGTTAAGCTGAGCATACGCCTGCATTTACATGCCAGCAGACAGGGGTGGGGGAGGATTGGAAAGCAGTGTATTAGCAATACCAAATGCACTACGAAAATCTCAAACAATACTTGAGGTTTAAAAAAATGTAAAATTTAAATGTGCGCTACCACCACCAGCACAAAGTGGTAGTCTGCACGTGGGTGCCTGCCAGTGGCCACCCGAGAAGGTTAAGCGCTCTCTGAAATCACTGCCCACATTCATCTTGGACAAGAATAGCAGGGATGCTTATGAGTGACCGATGACAAGCTCTCCTAAAATAACTATTTAATTGCTTTCAGAGAATCATCCCCCTTGTTGAACATATTGTTCAAACATATGGGAATTTGGAGAATTATTTAATGCCAAATGAACTGAAATCAGTTAATTAGATGAACTCTCACACTCATCGTGAATAGTGAGGTTCCTTTCACAGTAATAACTTAAACAGCATTAGGAGTCAGAGTCAGTGCACACTGAGTATTATACAGAGCATGGAATAGGAGTTTTGCATTAAATCAGCACTGGGCATTTCCGTAAGTGCAAAGTAAATGAAAATTTATATTTAATCCTTCTACTGTGAAAAGAGTGTCTGTGGGTGTAGGTCTCTCTCTCGCTCTCTGGTGAAGGAATAAAACCTAATCTATTTTTTTCCATGATTAATAATAATTTGCCCTTTTCTGCCACCTTCTATCTGTGGTAATCAGGGAGATTTACAAATATTAATTAAAGCTCTTCACACACCTGTGGAGGCAGGTGTTAACAGTATAAGGTCACAGAGGAGTCAATCAAGGTGATGTCAGCAAAATCGTCTGAAATTTCTCATTCTTGCTCTTGCTCTCTGTGACCAGATTGTGCTTTTCTTCTCTGTTACTATTAGGAGATCGCTGGGTCTTATGAAATCTCAAGGAAAGATGGGGAAATGTGGGGGCAATGCAGTCCAAGTGTAGTCATGGATACAGCTTCAGGATATTTGAGGACAGAGAACAGGGGAGAGAAGACTTTAATTTGGTGTGGACAAAAATGAAGCTTTGTAAGGAAAGCATGGATGGCATTTAAGCTTCCCCATATTGTATAATCCGTGATAAGGCAGTATGCATGGCCCTCTGGAAACAAAAGGCAACACATTTTTCTAAAATTTCTGTGAGCTAATAATAACTGTGAACTAATAACAGCATGATTTCAGAACCAAAATATGAACCACCTCAGGGTATCACACACCCTCATATGGTCTGTAGACTGAAAAACCTTTTTGCATGGAACTTTGGCTACTTATCTTTTTCACCATTCTCTATACATTATCTATGCATCTACATATGTACATATATAACATATAGTTGAAATGCTGTGAATGGACAGAAAAAGTTCAATATTTTAAGAGCCAGGTCTTATTTCTATAGAAACTCTTTCTGAGATGACTAATTGATTCAATAAATTGTCACTGTACCAATATACTCTTCAATGAAAATTTTCAGTGCCTTAGGAATGTGCACGATGGGCATTTAAGGCTCCTTGGCAATGATGCTGATCTCCCTGCTTTTATCTTTGCTTCCCACAGTCCTCAACGCAGCCACCTGAGTCATCCTACTAAGAACGCCAGACTGTTCTTGCCTCATGAATTGTTACTGTTCCTGCTGCTCTAGGGTGCTGGGAGCTGCCTCTAAGAGTTTTCCTTCAGACACCCACATTATTTAGCTTCTCCAATGACACCTGCTAATGAGACTTTCCCTTTCCCTGACCAGGCCTTGGTAACTGCAACCTTCCCTACACTAGAAGTTGAACTTTGCTTTTCTTTCTCTTCTCAACACTTAATGCCCTTTAATGTACTATACCATTTACTTATGTATTTTTTTAATTATTATTTTTTTTGAGTTGGAGTCTCAATGTCACCAAGGCTGGAGTACAGTGGCCTTAACCTGCTGGGCTCAGGTGATCCTTCCGCCTCAGCCTTCCGAGTAGCTGGAACTACAGGTGCATACCACCACAATCAGCAAATGTTTGATTTATTGTAGAGATGATGTCTCATCAGGTTGCCCTGGTTGGTCTTGAACCCTTGGGCTCAGGTAATCCTCTTACCTCAGCCTCCCAAAGTGCTGGGATTACAGACTTGAGCCACCACGCCCAGCCTACTTATGCATTTTTTACTATTTATCTCCCATAAACTAGAATGTAAGCTAATCAAGGCCAGGAAATTTTTTTTTTCCAGCTTAGTTCATCATTATATCCCTAGTGCCTGGTATATGCCAATTTTAAGCACTAAAAAATATTTGTTGAGAGAGACTTAAAAGCCAACATGAAGTGGTACCCACTGATCAAATCTGGAAACTTTTGAGCACCAAAGTAAATAATTGTAGCAGAGAATTATAACTCATTGATTAATACTATAAGAAATCACAAAATAAGAATCCACATACAGGGGCAACCCCTTCGCGTCTCCTCCTGCTGTGGGAGCTTTTCTGTCCTCTCAATAAATCCTGCTTTATATAAAAAAAATCCACATACTGATATGAATGAATCAATGAGAAGGAAAAACTCTTCCATACAAGAGAAAACCAATTACTGAATGGAGAAAACCATCAATTAGCATTGAACTACATTGATACATGATTCATCCAGAATTTTAAATGGATGCTAACCTGTTTGTTGAAAGTTCAAAGAGCAATAAAGAACAATTTACATGGTTTCCAAAGTATCTTCCCACAAAGTACTTGACTAATTACAAAGATAAAATATTACTTCACTATGGAGAGCCTTGGCAGATACCACCTAACATCGTTAGGTATGGGAGGGATCCACAGAACATATAATATCTCCTGAAAGGACACAGTGAAGAGCACTTAGCATGATTCTGAGACATTCCTGCTAGAAGCACTCAACCTAAACTCTCTTGGGGAAACCTTAGACCAGCTCAGATGGAGACTTGTTCTGCAGAATAAATGATCTGCACTTTTAAAATCTCCTAATGCTATAAGATAAGAAGACAGGCTCAGGGACTATCCCAGATTAAAGGGAAACTAAAGACATTTGAGAATGGAATGCAATGAATGGACTTGGCTTTTCATTTGCTATAAGGAACATTATTCAGATAACAGGTGAAAGAGGAATAAAGTCTGTGGAGTAGGCAGTAGTGTTTTATCAATGTTAATTTCCTGATTTTGATAACCGTGCTATGGTTATATAAGATAACTACTTGCTTTGGGGATGTATATACACACTGAAATATTTAGGGGTAAAGAAACATCTTGTTCATAGTGGTTAGAAATCATAAATATATATGCCTGTATATGTATTTTATTTGTGTGCATATGCATGCATAAAGGAAAGGGAAGAGGGTAGAATATGCAAATTCATGGTAAAATATTAACATTTGTGAATCAGTATAATATAGATGGGAATTCTTTATTCTATTCTTGCAACTTTCCCTTGATTTTGAAATTCTGTCACAAAAAATTGAATGAATGAATGATTGAATGACGATAGAAGACCCAGGGAGAATGTTTCTAGAATTCCTACAATAAAATCAGCAGGAACACTCACAAATGTATAAAATGCAAAGTGGAAGGTGATGAAGGTGCTGCAGTTGGTGGTGGTGGGGTGATGATCCAGAGCATGCCCAGCGGTACCTAACATTCTAAGGCATCCATCGGCATCAATGCCAGCCAGAGGTCATGCGGAAGGTCAGTTACAAGGCAGCAACTGCTAACCATGGCAAACCTGATGGGGCATTGTGTATATTTTGCTTCTGTGCCCAGTATTTCTTGACTCGATACTAGATGTAATGTATCACATTCTTTAAGTAAAACAACCAGCTCTAAGTTTTGAGATGAGGTTTTTATTGTAGCTGTTGTCTGCTATGCCATGCTTGGTATTATCGTTCCCTCCTTTCCTCCTTATGGTCTATATTATAGATTTAACGTTGATTTGATCACCTTTACCCAGAGTATCACACAGGAATCCAGGCAGGAGAGTAGTTTTACTATGTCAGACCCTGGGTCGATGCATAATTAAATCATACTTGAATGGAACAGACATCAAGGTAGATAGATGGACACTGCATTTAGTCTTAAAATTAGAGCTCAGAATGCAAGGTAGCTCCAGTCTCCTACAGTTTTCTACCCAAGAAGACAGATAGTTTTAAGTCTTTTCATTAAAATCTTCAAACTTTGACCTAAGGTGCTAAAATTGCTGTAAATAAAAATAGTTTCATTATTTCTGGCTTTTGTTTTTGTTTTTGAGTCAGATACCCATCTCACTTGCCAGCTCTGACCAGAGATTTCACATCAGCTCCTGAAAGATGACATTGTGAAATCTCCTGGAGAGACGAGTCTGTTAAAGCCAGCTTTTCTCATTAGTCAACCCCAACCCTGTGACAGTGTCCTGAGGACTTCACTTCTGGTAATCGCTAGGTATGGTTTAAGAAAATACACTCCTGGGAAGGGAGAATAAGGAATAAGGAGCAGAACAGAGGAAAAAAGAGTGGCATTGAGAACATTCTTCTCTTTATTATAACAGACTCCTCTTTTCCTCTCTAAGTCGTTCTGAAACTGTGATGTGGTTGAGAATTTCTCGGGCAGCTTGTTTAAAATGATATTCCTGGATACCACCAATGAAGATTTTGATTCAGTCTTTTCAGGTGGGTCCCAGGAACATGCATTTTTCACTTGAATTTCCTTCATGCATGGTGGTACTAGCACTAACATTTGAGCAAACCTGTGTAGTTCTCAAGAAAATATCCAAAGCAATGCTTAAATATTGGGGGCTTGGTGTTCTGTTAAATATAGGGTAGACTTCTGAAATGGAAGCTGGATGCTGGTCAACTATAAATGCTCAGTATTAAGGTCTTGATTGACATGGTATGCCTGAAGATTCAAGTGCACAGGGACTGTTCCTATGTCTCCTTTCTCTAAGTATCATGCATATTAATAAATAAGGATGTCAGGTTAAGGGGTTGATTAGCAATAACTGGAAATGATGTTATAACTCTTCAAGCCATCATATTCCATCCACTGGGGCAGGGAAAGGAGCAGTTGCAACAGTGGATTGTAACAAGCAACAAACAAAATTCACTGAGGATAGAAGCATATGGCTCTACTATTAAAAGGGTTTAAAGATCTGGGTCACCCACATGGTATTATCTGAAATAGGATCACAAGAAGGGAGATGGCATAAGAGGTTGAGGTGGGAGGGAATGATATACTCATTCAGAAATGAGTATCTGACTTTGCTGAAATTTGAGCAACCCCACACTGAGAGATTATACTGTTTGCATATGTTAAACGGCTTTAGTTTACACACACATTCACAGGGTGTTTACCAATTAATATACTAAAGGAATCACAAATCATGTGTAAATCACCAGTTCCTAGACACAATTTAAGCCTCATCTTTCATGCAGTGTCGGGCTGGCATTTAGCTTGTTTTTTTTAGTGAGATGATGGCTCACTGAAAGTGCCTTAAAATGAATGAGAGTGAGGAGGAAGGGAGATGAGTGGGTCTATGCATCATGTTGCCTGGACATTTTTTATATCCACTAAGTTGTTTCTACATTTACATTTTGAATAGAGAAAACAGCCTTCTCTGGAGGAAATCTGAATCCTATTTCATGGAATTACTTCATTTTAGACTGGGGTGGGGTGAGTGACCTGGCCAAAGACACACCTCAACTTTGAGGCTGAGGTGGTACCACCGTCTACTGCTCTGTTTGTGGTGGTGTGGGGTGTGTGTGTTGTGGGAAGAGGTGTGTTGTGTGCACTGTCGGGGGGTGGAAATGGGTGGGCACTAGAAGGAAGGAGTATGTTCCCCGGAACTTATTCTCCACACCTGAAATTTAAGACAATATGTTGGCATGAGAGTTAAGACTATTCATAGACACCGAAGAAAGCCTTAGGCAAACAGGACTTTGAGGTACATGAAGTGGTCACAATAGAGGCTTGTATTAGTTTCCAATTGCTGGCTTAAAGCACACATTTATAACCTTACAGTTCTATGGGTCAGAAGTCTCACTGAGCTAACATGAAGATGCCAGCAGGGCTGCGTTCCTTCGGAAGGTTCTAGGGGAGAATTCATTTCCCTGTCTTTTCCAGTGTCTAGAGGCTGCCTGCATTTCTTGGCTCCAAGGCCCCTTCCTCCAACTTCAAGCCATCAGAGTAATGTCTTCACATCTCTGTCTGACTCTGAAACTATCTTCCTTTTATAGGTTCCCTCACAATGGGTACATCTGGATAGTCTAGGATAATCTCTCTTGCTCAAGGTCTTTAACCTTACTAACATCTGCAAAATCCCTTTTGCCAAATAAGGCCATATATTCACAGGTTCCAGGGATTAGGATATGACATCTACAGGGAGCCAGCCTTCTGCTTGCCACAGGCTTTGCTTCCCATGCCTTGAGACTCTGAGGCTGACCCCTCCTGATTCACTCTTGTCTCTCAGACACCACACGATGTGACTAAAGTATCTTTTCACTTTTGGGCTGTCTTCACTATTTCAGTTTCTAGAACCCCCACCTTAATTTCTAGAACGAAGCTCCATATTTGCCTACAACTTTATGGAGTCCTGGGAAATTATTGTGGTTTCTCTTAAAGATGATAACTGAGGGAGTTAGAAGGTTGATTGTCCAGGTTTTCAAAGGGCGGTGCAGATTGTCTTAGAAAGTGTGGAGGCAGCCTCAGTGTGGGCTGGTTGTCTTCTGGCATTTTTATTAGGCTATAACTAAGTGAAGTGGAAAGGATGATATATATTAAATATCTTAATAGGACAGTTTATTTCTACTTCCAGTGTGGGCAATAAAAGAGATGGCACATACAAATAAAAATAATTACAGTATGTGGTGCTCCTTTACAATGTGCAATCAAACTCATGAACCAATGACTTTCCCCTTATTGAATTAAGGGGCACCTTCCATTCAGGCCTATTATCAGCATCCACAGAACATTGTTATCTTGTCAATGGCATCTTTAATTAAAGACTCCCCTCGACCCTTCTAATCACTTCACATTGTGAGCGCACATGGGCTTCAAATGTACTTTGATTAAGATGATGGCAATTTTTATTTATATGTGTTTGTGTGTGGACTGAGGAGGTGTGAGGTGGAAGGGAATGGATGAGGAAATTCTCCTTTCCAAAAAGAACAGGTCTTAAAATGATTATGTGGGGATTTTTCCCCCCTCTCCCTCTTTCTCCATTGATCTCTTTCTTTCCTCATTTTTTTTTGGGGGGGGCGGTAATGGCATTATATTCTAACCTAAATGACTTTTTGAAGAAATCATCAGATTTTACTGAGGAAAAGAGCACAATCTTCAGCTAAAGGTGCATTAACCCTTCTAGGCCGTTCAGATACCATTTGATAAATTGCCCTTTTTATTACACTGCATGGCACCAGTAGCCTGAAAGAATTAATGTATTTCCTGAATGGCAGCAATTTACTCCCTTATAGTAGTAGAAAGAGCCCCCTTTTTTTGTTCCTTAGAAAGTACCTTTCTTCAGCAATCTCCTATGACTGTTATAGAGTTAATTAATGCCACATCTCTTGGAAAGAAGAAAGATATGCCATCAATTTGATTCTTCCAATACAAATTTATAAAACCCAATTAAAGCAAAAAACTGGATTCAAATCTGTAACTGACCATTGAACAGAAATGGTGACAGGAAACGTTCATTCATTTCCATCCATCACTATCCAGCAAGGAATGCCAGGTAAAGTGGACAGGGACAAAGCTTGTTCAAGGTGGCATAAGCTACCTACCCTTTTTGACTGGTCATTGACATCCTAATCTAAATACCCGCCCACCTGGAGTCCATTGTTTTGACTCAGACAATATACCTTTAAAGTATTAACCATAGGCCAGAGTGTTATAAGAAATGGAGGGAGACTCCAAGGAAGTAATACAGAAAGTTCTTTGTATATTCACAAGGCTCTTAATTTTAAAGCGAACTGTTAATATGTTTGCTAATCTTTCCTCTGAGTCTATGACTATGGTAACAATAAAAAGGGAAGAACCCTGCTTTGTAGGGACAGAGCTAAAGCAAATTCCATGCACTTTAGAACTTCCATCATCTATATAATTTAAGAATAGATGCAAGCAGATGATATCAAAAGGTAGTATTTAAGTGGCACAAACTTTACAGTTTGCACTGGACTTCTTATATATGAATTCATTTCATTGTCCTCACCAAAATCCTGAGGCAGTTAATAATATATAAAATTCATAAGATGATAAAACCGATGACTAGAGAAAGAGAATGATTTGCTCAAGGTCATATGAGCACTTGCTGAGGGCATCAGAACCCACGCCTTCTGAATTTGTGTACTTCTCACTCTACTATGTCATCTCATTTCCCATAATGTCTCATTTCTCATGCGATGCCAATGCGGGAGTCTGTATTACTTTTCTGACAAGTTATGTATGTTATCAGTTCACTTCAATGAGTTCCAGAATCAGTAGATTCTTACTTAGGAAGGCAAAGAAAACAAAGAAAGGCAGAAGATTCGCCTTGAATGAAGCAGGTAAGCATATTCTATGCCCAATGTCATGACATCTTATCAGTTAAATAGAACTGTGATCCTATGCTCCAACCAAAGGCTGGTGTGGGATTTTGATTCACCAGTTGGTTCTTGTTCTGGGTTAAAAATATTATTTTCCCCTTTTATTTATTTATTCTCTAATCAGTTTTTTCCTACCCTTTTCTTGTAAGTCAAAGAGCTGTGTTTATTCCCTGGAAAGATATCCAAAGTTTCTCCCAGAGCAACTATTATCACAAACTCTCAAGTGACCTTCAGCTGGCAAATCTCTCTCTCCTAATTAATCATCAGTTGCCGAGCCAGAAGTCTGGGAATTATCTTCAACTCCTTCCTCTGCTTCACTTCACATTAAAATACACACACACACACACGCACACACACACAAACACTAGATCTTGCCAACTTCTTCCCCAAGTCTCGCTCAAAACACCCCACTGAGAGCAATGTGGGGATTACAGATTGGATTTGAATTGTTCATAACTGGAGACAAGGACACTCAAAAGTAGAGCGACTATGTTATTGTCCAAATTGAGATACTTTTAAGGAAGAAAAGGTACACTGTTAATAACTGTGCCAAGCATAAGAAAACATATATTCTCTGTGCTTTCAAGGAGAATGCCTGTATAATGAAATGTGAACCTGGGAAGTGGCAGTGGAGATGAAGCAGAGGACAATATATCTCAAATGTACATAGGACCAAGTCTCCCAAATCTCAAACCTTATCTGCTCCTACCCATCAAATGAAGTTTTACTTCCCCTGGATGGCAAACATCACTACATGATCCAGTCCTTTCCATTTTGTTCTATTTTGCTTAATTTCCAAAATATGTGATGCTATTTATACCTCTGTGCCTTTGCACATGCTATTTCCTTTGACTGGTATGCTTTTTACTCTCTGTCTTTCAATTTATAAGTCAGATGTCACTTTCTCTCTGACACCTTCCCTGAGTCTTTAGACAGGGTCCAACCCTTCACCCCATACCACATATACCTCACTGCAATACCATTATAGCTGTGAGTCACTAGGATTATAGCTGTGAGCCACTATGTCCAGCCGATTTGGCTTTTAAGACTCGTTTTTGTTTGTTTTAAACTTTAATCTTATATCTGATTAAAAATCCCACCCCTACCTCTCCATACCCATGGACACAAGGGCAGCACACTCATGTTTGTGCGTATACACGAGGCACTGGAGAGGAGGGAGAATTATCTGTTTCCTTGTGTATTCCCTCTTCCATGAGCTTATCCCTATAGCATTGTGGTAGAAAAGAAGAAGCAAAATACATGTCATTCCTTTACTTAACTACCTGTGGCAAGATGTCCGTCTTTTTCTTGGATGACTGAAAAGTTTTTAAAGATAAAATACTCCTTCATAGACTGCATAAATGGGTGATGATGCTAAAGTCTCAGTGGCAGAGGGTGCAGTTGATTGGATCACCAACAATTGCCACAAAGCAGCTGTTGTTCTTTGCAATTGTCACTTCCATCTGTCAACTAGCCCCAGGTGGCAGTAGCCCTCACTGGTAGCATCTTGACTCTACTGCGTGAGCCTCTTTGCCTCATCACAGCAGCCCCTGGGGAATCTGTGGTTTTCTTTTTCTTTCTTTCTTTTTTTCTTTCTCTCTCTCTCTCTTTCTTTCTTTCTTTCAATTACAAAAATGTGGGGTACAATTCAGGGTTAGGTATACAAACGTTGATTACGCAGGTACCCTTGTTGATGAAGCATGCCCCTCCCCCACCTAGCAGTTTCCCTCAACTGTCAATCCCGCCCCCTCTCCCCTGGCAGTTTCCCATTACTGCCAAATGCTTTCTTAT
>CAUYQG010068975.1:0-36573 GCA_963574415.1 Tarsius wallacei
CCTGTAGTTCCAGCTACTCTGAAGGCTGAGGCGGAAGGATCGCCGGAGCCCAGCAGGTCGAGGCTGCGGTGGCCGGGAGCGGCCACTGCACTCCAGTCTGGGCGACAGAGTGAGACTCCAACTCAAAAAAAAAAAAAAAAACAGAAAAAAAAAGTAACATCCTGCAGAAAATATAATTACAGAGCCTAAGGCACAGGTGGGGAACTAAAATTCTGGAAGAAGTCTCGGCAGTTACTCTTAGGCTACGCTTACAAACGGTGTAACAACCTCAGCCCTGACTCTGCATGTGAGCAGCTCAGCTGCTGCCCTATAGCTCGGACCTGGCAGCCAGGCCACAGCAGGTTGTACGGAGAGACATGATCTTCACGCCTTTGTAGATGAGCTCAGCTGCCTTTGTGTGAAGCATCTTAGCCAACACTGATGGAAACACGTGTTCACAGAGGAACAGCACACGTTATTCTTGATGCTGGGGCAGAGGAGCAGGGGAGATAGCCAGTGTTCTGAACAACCAGTAAGGCAAGGTCACTGACCAATCAGAGCAGAAACAGAGGGAGCCACCAGAGTTTGGACTCAAACTAGCATCTTCTCTTGCTGTTCTCAGTGTACTGCAACTACCTGCATCATTCACCCTTCCCTTACTGAACCTGTCAGCAGCCCAGATCCAAGGTCACCATGCACATTCCCAGCTCTAATCTGGAAAGGAAGCAGAGCAGATAATTTAAAATGCCACCCAAAGACGCTATGGGCCCACCTGTAAGTCACAATATTTGGCCCCTACAAAAAAGTCCAAAAAGAAAAAGGGAGCAGGTGAGGGAATAAACAATGGTGTGGGACCTGACACTTCTGCCTCCTTGACTGAAATTTCATACTATCAAGAATAGTTGCTGAAAGATTATGGGCACCGTGTTTCTGAAAAACAAATGTTTCTCAGCTGCTAGAATTGTAAACAGTTTCCATTAGAATGAATGAATGCCATCAGCAACCCCTGGCTCTGTAACGCTCTGTGGCCTAACAGTCTCCATCCCTGTGCCCAGCTGCTGTGGCAGGAAATCTGGTGGGTGTAACTGGGACACTCTGGAGCACCCTGGCTCCCTGCCTTTCATCCTCAGTCCTGAGTCTGAGTCCACAGCCCCAAACTCATACATGAACAGACTCACTTCTTGATCAACGCTTCAGATACACTGCACCACTTCCTGAATATCTTTTCCCTTCTACTGAGAAGTCTATTTGGAAGTTAGACTTTAATACCTCTTTTTCTGAATTCAAGTGGGAAAAAGGGACACAGGTCCTAGTGTTGAGCAGGCCTGTGTGAAAAAAACTCTGCTTAGAAAAGTCTGTTACATCAAGAGAAAGATGGGTTTTCAAGATTCCATCGTGGTGGATGTTTTTATTATGAAAAAAAAAAAGCATTTACAGCCTACTTTTTTAAATGAAAATAACTGTTTTTTCTTATTCTATAGCTTGCTTTTTTTTGTACACAGACAATAATGACCAAAGTGCTGACTCCAAATGAGATCCTGTTTGCAATTTTTAATTAAGCAATCCGTGCATTTTTTTTTCTCTTCAACATTAGGAGGAAAGAAAATGACACTTGGGGGCCTGGTGGAAAAACAGAAAATGCTTTCTCGTTTCAAGCAGATTTCAAAGCAGTGGAGTGCAGGCAGGCAGTGCCCAGGCCCTCAGCATTCCTCAGGACTGCTTGATTGTAAGTCTCGCAAATACGAATCAATTATGTTTGGAGGTACGCCTTGCAAGAGGAGCCTGCAGAAGGAGAGCCCACCTAGAGGGGACACAGAGGAAAGGGACAAGTCAGAAGCATCTGCATGAAGACCACTGAAGTCATACTGCTGACTAGCTGCCTGGAGACGTGACCGAGTATGTTTCCGTTAGTTGCAAAGACTCATTCAGTCCCTACTTGGAACCTTCTCCTGGTTTTAGTACATTTAGAATTTAAAGCACTTGGCAGATAGAAGGAAAAGAAAGTTCCCGGAAGACCCACAGCGGTTTTTTTCTTCTACTACTGTTCAATCTTGGTTTAAATTCCTAAATGGTTGGAAAGCATTTATTGCTCTTTGAGAGGTTTTGTGATTCCCTCCAGGTGATTTAAATGCTCTGCCTGCGTGGCAAGAATAAACGCATGACATGTTATGGGTCAGCAGGAAGATCTGTTTCCAGATTGTTAATATTCTTAATTAAGCACAGAAAGTTCCCATTCAAGCACACTAGAAAGAAAACTACTCCCTTTCACTGTGGTCATTCATACGTTGTCAAAAGTGCAAAAATTGGAAATATTTTGTTAAAATTCGTAAGACCAGTCTAATACCTTCTGAAGGTAGAGACAACACCTACTAATATTTTGTACCTACCTTCTAAGTTTCTGAATTATATTTAAAAAAATAAAAGTACCCTTCAAGAAAGAATCCATGAAACCACAATTCATGGTCCTTTAGTGAAGTGCTTCACTATTTGCGAACAAATACACGTCCAGACAAAACAGCATGCCATTTGAACATTCTTAAAACTTCTTTAATGCAAGTCTGAGAAAGTCATTCTCCTTTCAAAAAAACAACTCAAGTCACATATTGGTAGAAATGATGCCACGTATGTACACGTCCATTCCTTGATGCAAAGAATTCAGAATGCGTGGGGCTCACTCGCTTCCATCTACTTAGCGCTCTGAGTCATGCTCTACTGCATTCAACAACTCGCTCCACATCAGCGGGAGACTGCTGTGATGAATAAGCACTAGCTGTTAATTTCACGATACTGAAATACAAATGGAAACCGCACAGTTAGAGATTTTAAAGAGTCTGTTTTCATTGGATTCCGTAATGAAAATCATGCCATACTCCACAGGCTCGGTATGGCTTATGACAGTCATAAGCTTCATATGCCAAAGCCATATGAAAGCTTACCTTAGATGACACTATACATTCACAAATCCTTACTGTGCTACAACTAAGGAAAAGAGAGAGGGAGAGGGGGAGAGAGAGAGAGAAGTTGTAAGCATTTACAAAGTGCTAACACCAAAGTTGAGTATTTGCTGGATGAAATTATAGTCACGATTATGATGAGGCGATTCATCAATCCTTAGTCATGTGAAAGATGTAGGACAGAAGCACATGGATGAAGGGTGGGTGTCCAGTCACTTCACAAGGTCATTAATATGTAAAACACTTATTAATATGCATAGCTACTTTGCTGGAATAGGTGGCAAAGCCAATCTGACTGTACAGTGAATATTTACGGCAAGAGCTTCCAAACCATTAGCTTGAAACAAAAACAAAGACAAAAGCCCTACAACATATATATATTGTGTTTTTCAACAAAAGAAAAACATAGACAACAGACAAAATGTTAGCGTACATATATATATGTTGAAATTCTAAAAGGCAAAATTATCAAGTCTAGCTATTAGACTAGTGTATTCTATAGTATTATAGGCTGCACTGCTATATGACTGATTTAAAAAAACACAAAACTTAAACTTAGGCTAAAAGCTATTATATGTACAATCTACAAAACTTTCAAGAAAGAACTTCACTTTTTTCCTTTTTTGAAAGCTGATACTACCTCTGGAAATTGTTACAAATATTGTAAACTCAGGCATAGATCTATAAAGAATTTACATTAGGTTGTTTACCTATTCCCAAAGAACTCCCTAATTTCTCTTTCAAATGGAAGTGAATGATTCACTCATTTATTTATTTACTTATTGAGTTAGGTCTCACTCTGTTGCCCAGGCTGGAGTGCCGTGGCATGATCATGGCTCACCAAAGCCTCACTCTTCTGAGCTCAAGCAATCCTCCTGCCTCACCCAAGAAGCTGGGACTACAAGGCATGCCACCATGACCAGCAATTTCATTTTTATTTTTTTGTAGGGATGAGGTTTCCCTGTGTTGCCCAGGCTGATGTCAAACTTCTGGGCTCAAGTGATCCTCTTGCCTCGGCCTCCCAAAGTGCTGAGATTACAAGTGTGAGCCACTGCGCCTGGCCAGTCAGTACTCATTGATTGCTTAATGCAATTTGTAATGGGACTCAGAATTTTCTTTTCTTTCTTTTTTTTTGAATTGGAGTCTCACTCTGTCGCCCAGACTGGAGTGCAGTGGCCGCTCCCGGCCACCGCAGCCTCGACCTGCTGGGCTCCGGTGATCCTTCCACCTCAGCCTTCCAAGTAGCTGGAACTACAGGCGCATGCTACCACGACTGGCTAATTTTTTTTGATTTACTATAGAGATGAGGTCTTGCCAAGTTGCCCAGGCGGGCTGTGAACCCACGGGCTCAGGCAATTCACGCACTTCGACCTCCCAGAGCGCGGGATTACAGGCTGAGCCACCGAGCCCAGCCTTTTTTTTCTTTTAAGTTCACAAACATATGAAATAATTTTGGTCTCCATGAAAATGTACAAAATGTTCAACAGATAGATGGGCTACAGATATTCTACTGGTGTCTTTGTACTTGGAACATCTTAAGTACGAAAGTTTCCAAATACTGGATCTATTTTTATATCCTCCCTCCATCAAAAATGCCCAGAACATATTTTTTGTATAACTAAGCCAGTTTTAAAATGTTTGGTTCTCTGAGTCTCATCATGAATGTAAGGAAACTATGCTGTAAGCTATCTTAAAGGAAGACTATATCTTTCTACGTGTAAAAAATGAAAAAAAATATTACCGACATATAATTGACTCCAAGGTTTGATAGTCTTAAAATATAAAGGGAGAGCATCTTCAGATGTGGCTTTCTGACTTTCTGTGGTACAGTACTTAGTTTTCTGATAAAACTTAGTTTCTACATTACTTAATATCCTTGAATAATTTGGCCTTCCTTGTTCATGGCATAAATACTGAATGCCATGAGCTGCTAAGAAAAACAGTTAAAAGCAAATGAGAATGTCAAGCTTTACATGCAAAGTGCGTTTTCATGTAAGAGGAATGGAACGGAAAGTAGAAATATCCAGTGGGATATGAATTTTTTAAACCTGTTGCTGCCCCTCCAGGAAGACTGGCTGTCCAGGGGTATTTACTCCTTGATATATCACTGCAGAAGCAGAATATTTGTACCAGTATTTATTTATTCTCAGTTGACATTCTTACCTTTTTTTACAGCTTAACTTGATTCGAGTTACCTATTATCAGATAACAATCTGATGATAAACAATTTCAGCTTCACTTTTAGGACCAAAACCTTTAATCAATATATCACAGTTGATACCTTATATAAGCTTATGTACTAGAACACATTATTATTATCAAATTCAATTACTGTACAATTTACTATACAATTACTAAAAAGAATATATCATGTATATGCATAACATTATTCACTTTTAAGAAGGGCCCCAAAGATCTGTTTGTGAAAATATCATTTTATATCATTTTATATATCAGTTATTTTCAAAGCATGAATAAATGGAACAAATTTTTTTTTGCTTTTTAGTAGATGTTGAAACAGAAGTAGCAGCAATACTTTGGAACAAATGAGGCTAGGAGTTCAGAAACCAGATGATCTAACTGTGACCTTAATAATCACTTAAAGCTAACAAAGCAGCTAAAAATAAAGTTTAAATTTGTAAGGACTATCTCAATAGAAGGGCTTAAGATATTCTAAGAATATTTATTATATGCTATATATTTGAGAGAAAAAATAATTTTTTCCTTTCACCCAATAATGAATCCTAAGAGAAAGAATACTGCTTTTACAAAGTTATAAAAGGAAGTTTTTTGTTCAAGAAATTTCTCTATCATATTTATACTAGATTTAAGGCTAAAAGACTCTTTTTTAAAAAAACATAAATATCCAAAACAGTTACTATGATTTTCTAAAACAGACATCGACAAAGTTATCTTTCTGACTTTTAGACCGTAACTTCCTCATTATAGAGAGGGAGGAAGAACAGAGACTGGTTATCACCGAATGACAATCGAACACACTTAAGAACGCAAGAAAACACATCAGGATCACGTCAGCTCTCATCTTAACGCCGACTCTTTGTCTGAAGGGGTTTTTGCCCTGAAGTAAGTTGTGCTTGTCAAGAACGACTTCACCAGAAAGGACAGGCGATTACTATACACACTGGCTGAGGTGGCAGGCTACGCCGAGACTTTCCTACCACCTCATCTCGATGTGTTTTCTTGGTTTACATTAAGTGCCACACTTCTGAAAACTGGTATACATGAAATTACACCTATAAATGGAAACTCTCTAGTTAGAGACTTTTAAAACCAACTAGTTATATGTGTATGCTATATTCATATGTGTAATTAGGAGACTTACCCATATAAATATTGGGAGTTTCACAAAATAGTAAACTAATTAAAAACAGCGTGAATTCCCCAAGGCACCTTCCCTAGATGCAAGCTGCAGAAGGCTTCTGCTCAGAGATGCGCCACCACCAAGTGACAGCCCCTCCTGTGTTCACCCTTACTATGCTGTGCACAGACTAATACTCCACTGAAATTAACATGCCTTTATTCACAAGACCCACAAGAGTCACAAGTAGGCTGACTCACATCACCGAGGAGCCTTCCACAAATAAAGCAGAGTGAATACAGGCTGTAAAGATGTCTCCTCTCCCCAAACTCCCTCCCTGCTCTCCTCGCCCCCACCTACTGCCCCTGTCCTGCCACAGAATTCTGGAAACACACTGGGTTCTGCATTAGGCACAGTACTTGAACGGTTTTCCTTGAGTTCTGCGTGCATACGCGCTCTCGGATGGCCTACCTTTCACCTCCAGCTTGCACTCCATCTCCACCTCGCCGAGGTTGTTGACGGCTCTGCAGCAGTACGTGCCGCCGTCGTAGGGGCTGGGCTTGCGAATCTCCAGGGTGCAGACGCCCTGGTTGCTGAACATCCTGTATCTGGGGTCATCCACGATAGCAACTTTGTTCTTCATCCAGGTTATTTTAGGCTGAAGTTAAGATTGTAGAAAGTTAGGTCAAAGTATATCTGTACTTAGCATATTAATAGGCCATCAAAGCCAGTGACAGAATTGGAAAGCATGGCCTACAAAGAAAGCACATCTAGAAGAACAGACATCTACTTGATCACTGTTTCTCTCACATTAAACTCTACTTAGCACTAGGCAAAAAAGCAAGCGAGCAGTTCTGAAGAAGAAAGCCAGATTTGTTTAGGGACGGCTCCAGGGTAGTCTCCCCAAAGGCATTCAGCTGCATTTCAATCTCATCTACAAACTTCCAGCTATGAGAGGAACAAGTAATGGAGGTCTTATATGCAGCATGGGTGGAGATGAATTAATTTGATTGTGATACACACAATGTGTACGTATATCAAATCATGTTGTCCACCTTGAATGTATACAATATTTGTCAATTATATATTTTCAAATTTAAAAAGTTTTTGATCTCAGGTCTATGGTGCTAACTCATCCTAGAGATGACACTTTTCAGAGACTCCCCATAACTCCCCTGATTTTTCTCCACTTCCTTACTCTAATATTCTTTTCTAAGTAAAAACAATTTTTAAAAAAAGAGATAGAATCTCACTGTGATGCCCAGGTTGGCCTTCAACTCCTGGGCTCAAGTGATCCGCCCGCCTCAGCCTCCCGAGTAGCTGTGACTATAAGGCACATGCCACCACGTCTGGGTCTAATTTTTTACAGGCTATATATGCCTTCTCATCATTTAAGCTCCGCTTTGACATCTGCATTCATCAGCCAGTGGCAATGGACTTTCTCCAATGAGATAACGCACAATCAGTGAAGACCCAATTGCCCAGGAGGGTGACTCCATCTCCGTAACCTGTGAACTACATTTGCTATCCCTGACCCTCCATCGCCTCCTCACACTGTCTTTTGTGACACGTGTCCCCCTACTTTCTCTTCCACCTCTTCTGTTTTGTCTTGCTCAGAACCTAGAGATACTGCCTTTCTGTCTCCTTCATACAGTCCTCTTCTTCCTTCCACTTTTCAAATGAGAGCATTCTCTGAGACACAGCCTTGCTCCTGGGCTGCTTCCACTCACCGCCCGCTTTCCTCAATGACACTCCTCTCTAGAGCTCTGGCAAGGGGCTGGGTGTCGCACCTCCATCTCTGGGATTCCCACATGGAGAGTAACAACTCTGTCTTCCTCCTCAATCCCGGGTGCACCTCTCCATCTGCTTCCTCCTCCTTCCCACACGGATGTGCCAGGGTCACTTCCACTTAAACATGAATTTGGCATCTACTTCCCATCCTCAGTCTGGCTTCCTCCTTTGACTTTCCTATTTCTAGTCAAGGTTAGTACCAAAAAAAATTTGTAATTTTCCCAAATTCAGGAACACTTTTACCAGTGTCACCCAGGAGTATATATCTCCATGGGCAATATTAATTCATTGTTCTTTTCAAATGCCAACATAAAAACTTAAAACATGTCCTCAGTCAGATGTGATATCTCCTTGCTCTCTGCACCCTTATTAAAGCACATTTTCTATTCTGCCTTGCATTCGAGTGTAATTGTTATTTACTTTAGCCTATTACAGAACTCCTGATGAATCAGCATGACCACCTAATTTTCCAGCAAAACAATACTGCTTCCATCTTCTTACCTTAGTTCTTTTTAAAATAGATCATTTGCTCTTTCTTTAGAAGCTATCCCTTAGTAAAGAAACACAGGAGTTTTTACTACTACATTTGAATAGCGCAGCCAATTATCCACCAGTAATACCACCCTCCACTCCCTCACCCTGGAACAATGCAAATAGCAGCGGGAAGGTCCATTTATGTTATTACTTATGATTATAGCATGGCAAATAAAAAAGAGAGACTTTGGAGTCAATTCTTTATGTAACTGCTGTGATAGAAAAACATACCTTAGGATTCCCTCTCACGCTGCAGTTCAGGGTGGCATTGTAACCAGCCACGGCATAGGTGTTCACCAGAGGCTGAGTAAACATGGGTGCCTCTGTGAAATCAAAGTCTTCATACACTGGATTTTTGTAGACTTTACCTTAAAAACAAGTGTTTAAAATGTGTTAAAATATGCAAATTGCCCTGAGAATATATTATTCTTGGCAGACTTCACTCTGGATTAAAATTTCCCTGAGTTAGCAAAGCACAGTGGCTCACACCTGTAATACCAGCACTTTGGAAGGCTGAGATGAGAGGAATGACCGAGCCCAGGGGTTTGAGACTAGCTTAGGCAACTTGGTGAGACCTTGTCTCTACAATAAATCACAAAAATTAACTGGTTATGGTGGTGCACGCCTGTAGTTCCACCTACTTGGAAGGCTGGGGCAGAAGGATTGCCTGAGCCCAGCAGGTTGAGGATGCAGTGTGCCACTGCACTCCAGCCTGGGCTGAACAGAGTGAGACTCTGACTCAAAAACAAACAAACAAACAAAAAAACAAGAGTAAATGCCACATGGGATAAATTCTGACAGGCACAAGTACATAGCCAATGCCACATGGGATAGAAAGTCAGAGTAGTTATCTGAAACTGAGACAGATATTGTGAAGACTTTGGTGCTTTCTGAGTATTTTGACAGGATCAATTGTAATGTGAAAATCACAAGGAAGGACTTTAAGGAGGTTTATGATGAAATGATAAGGACAGAATTGAGTTTCTCCTTTTGTTGTAGAGTGGGTCCCATGTGTAGCTACACTGAATGTGTCTAAGAATAAAAGTAACAGAAACTCTAGAAGGAAATGTCTGTTTTTTTCTGCCCTGTGATTTTAGCCACTTAAAGATTCACTGCCCAGAAGATGGAATTAATTAAAGCCTATATTTGTAGAAAATGCAATAGTAATATAATTTTACCTGAAAAATTCTACCTGCACAATGAAAATTTTACTTGAACATTGTGCCATCATTCTAGTGTGTGTTTACCATTTTGTTTCTTTTCACCACATCTGTTCTTTTCAGTCTTCTCTGTCTAATCCCCACCAATCAAGGTTCCCAAACGCCAGTCCACTCCCCACTCACCATCCTTGGCGATCACAGCACTCTCTTTGGTCATCGTTGCATCCTCACTGAGGCCGCACATGTTTTCAGCAAAGACCCGAAAGTAATACTCATTGCCTATGACCAGTTCAGTGATGGTGGCATTGGTTCTGTGGTAATGCTCGATGACAGTGAACCATTCCTAGAGGGAAAAAAAAACACACTAATTTGAGGAAATCACTTAAAAATAAACAACTTTTCCAACTGTTGACTGGAATAAATAAGAAGGATGCTTCATTAACAACAACAACAAAAATAGCATTTAATTCTATATTGAGAGTAATAACAATGTACATTTGTTTAATATTTTACAAAGTATTTATATTTGACTGTATAATTTAATCTTTATTTACACATTAGATTCATACACACCCTGGATGTCACCTACCTTTATATTTTCTTCATAACCATGTGGTGTCTGGCATCTATTTATCTACATGCCTAACTACTTGTCTGTCTATACATCTTTGCAGAACAAAGTATAATTGCAGACTTTTAGTGCCAACTTGTTATGAGGAAGAGATTAAGCTAAATCACCAGAGAAAAATTAATAGTGTCTAGTAAACTTGCTTACTATGATTCAGTTAGGTTCTATTGAGTCTTTGCTCAGACAGCACCTCCTCTTCGCCTGTTTCCCCCATCTGACCTCTGCCACCCTCATCTGCCCAATGTTTCCCACAGTACTTGAGTCATCCTATGTATCCACTATTTTACTTGTTTACTATCTACGCTCCTCTGGAGTGAACACACCATGATAGAAAGCCTGACTTTTCTTCTCACCTCTGGTATTCCCAGTGCCTGTCACAGTACCTGGCATATAGTAGGTACTATGCACAAATCAATAGTTACTGAACACTTAATAAATGAATGAACAAGAGGTTAAAGCTACATTAAATTATTTTTCTCACCACACCAAGAAATAAAGTGGTTTTAAAATTTATCTTGCAACCAGAAAACCACATATTTTTAGCACCATTAAGAAATCACATTTGCTGATAAGAAGACACTTCACTAAACAAAGTATTTTCATGGAACTTCTAGGGGCTCTCATAGTCTATCAACTTTCGATATTATAAAGGCACCAGACAAATGTAGTTATGCCTTCCTTTATTCCCAAAGCACTTTAGGCAAACTTTTATTCTAACTTATATTATACTGTGCTATAAAATTTGTTTTGTTTTGAAGAGACAGAGGCTTGGCCGGGTGCGGTAGCTCAAGCCTGTAACCCCAGCACTTTCAGAGGCCGAAGCAAGAGGCTTGCCTCAGCCCAGGGATTTGAAGCCAGCCCAGGCAACTTGGTGACACCTTGTCTCTACAATATATCAAAAAATTAGCCAGGCATGGTAGCGCATGCATGTAGTTCCAGCTACTTGGAAGGCTGAGGCAGAAGGTTCATGTGAGCCCAGCAGATCAACGCTGGGGTGGCCACAGGTGTGCCACTGCACTCCAGCCTGGGCGACAGAGTGAGACTCTGACTCAAAAAAAAGAAAGACAGAGTCTTGCTATGTTATGATCCTTGTGCCTCAGACTCCTGTGTAGCTGGGACTATAGGTGTGCACCACCGTATCTGGCTTATCTTTTGGTTTTACATCTTTTTTCTTGCTTAGACTGTGAGTGCCCCAAGAGCAGGAGCTTTTTATTTTTTTTATTTTTATTTTTTTGAGTTGGAGTCTCACTCTGTCACCCAGACTGGAGTGTAGTGGCATGCTCACGGCCACTGCCGTCTCGACCTGCTAGGCTCAGGTGATTGTTCCGCCTCAGCCTTCCTGGAACTACAGGTACGCACCACCACAGTCAGCTAATTTTTTGATTTATTGTAGAGATGAGGTCTCACCAAGTTGCCCATGCTGGTCTTGAACCTGTGGGCACATGCATTCCTCTTACCTTGGCCTCCCAAAGTGCCGGGATTATAGGCATGAGCCACTGTGCCCAGTGAATAGGAGCTTTTAAAAATTGTTTGATTCAAGCTGGGTGCAGGGACTCACACCTGTAATTCCACCTTGGGAGGTGGAAGTGAGAGGATTCCCTGAGCCCAAGAGTTTGAGACCAGCCTGGGCAATTTGGCAAGATCTCGTCTCTACAATAAATCAAAAAGTTAGCTGGGCATGGTGGCGCACTCCTGTAGTTCCAGCTACTTGGATGGCTGAGGTGGGAGGATCGCCTGAAACCAGCAGGTGGAGGCTGAGGTAGCTATGATCATGCCACTGCATTCCAGCCTGAGTGACAGAGTGAGACTCCGACTCAAAAAAAAAATTGGTTTGATTCAGCAGCAAGAATATCAACATACAGTAAGAGAATGAAAAAACGGCACGTTGGCACACCATGGAAGCAGTGTGTCACAAGGAGTGAATGCCTACGGGAGCCGAAGGGAAGAACAGCACCCGCAGCCAAAGGGAGACACCACACAGCGATCTCCCGGAACAGCACCGCAGAGTGAGCATCTCACTTCGCTAGGTTGCCCCTGCTAAAATGCAGTAGGGGTTGGGGAGCCACCGCCGTCACCAGGCAGACCTCAGTCCCATGAAACAGCAGGAAAGGCCTGGCCTGCCTTGACCTGACTGGATGTCTAGGAAGACAAATGCTGGGACATTCTGACAGAGGGGTGAAAGCGCTGGGGCTGCCTGAAGGGCCCTCTTCAGGACCCAGAGTGTCCCTGGATCATGGCAGAATCAGGCCCATGTGCCAGCAAAGAGCCCCACGGCTAAGGGTTCCAAGATGCTCACATCCTTCCTTTACAAGGTCCTTCTTCAGTCTAGCTCTCGAGCGGTCCAGATTCCAGCGAAAGACATCATCACTTTGAATATCAAATTTTGTCATGTAACATTCACCGAGGAAAGCAAAAGTTGTACTGGAAATAGTTTATGGAAAAAACTGGCTTCAAACCCCTTCCTGTTGCTGAAAACGTCCTTCCAACTTTCTCTCCTTCCAGGAACCTGATGTGACTTCACGACCTAAGTTCTCGCTGAGATCTACTAGTGTAAATGCCTGGAGACTTCCTATCAATATCATTCAGTGTGCTCTACTCTTAGTAGGAGACTGAAAATGGCTCCCTGTCATTGTGTGTGTGTCTGTCCATCCATCCATCCATCCATCCATCCATCTATTCAGCCATTCATCCACTCTTACTCACTCACAGGCAGGAGTAGAGTATGGTGGATGGTTTCTGTTCAGACTTTGACACTTAAGATCTGGTGACCTCCAGCAAGTCACTTATTCTCTCTAGGCCTCAGTTTCCTCATCTACAAAATACAGGTTTAGTAATTCACACTCCAACTAGGTTGCTTCTTGAACACGTTAAGCTCTTTTCCTCCTTAAGGCCTTTGTGCCTTTGTACATGCAGTAACCTTTTAGAATCTCTCTTTCCTAATTGATGTCTTTTTTTTAAGACCTAAGTCCATACTATCCAACATTTATTTCACAAGGAGAAAGAGTTGCAGGGGTGTAAACCTGAGACTCTAGAGTGACGAAATGCATGTCGAATGAATGAATTTATTGAATTCTATTGAGCACTGCACCAGCTGCTTTATATTGTTTCAGCTTCATAATAACCAAGCAAGGTAAGTATTTGTAACCCCATTTTGGAGATGAAGAAAATGGAGGTCAAAGAGGTCGGGTCACTGTCCATCTGCACATGGCTTTAGGTGGCAATGCTGGGGCCCAAGTCCACCTCGGTGGCTCCAAGGTCCTCGCCTTTCCACTACGCCACATCACTTCTTCATGGCCCCCATGGGCTCCTCGCCACTGAGGACCTCATGCCGCCCCCTCACCTTTGATGAAATGCAACTCTGCTGCTGTGGAAAGGCAGCCTTACCATGCTCTTCTTGTCAGCCTTCTGGATGGTGTACCCTGTGATGGTGGCATTTCCATCATCCTTCGGTGGTGTCCACGTGAGTGCCGCGTTCTCTCCCCAGACATCCTCAATTTTCACAACTTGGGGTGGACCCGGACGGTCTATGGGTGAATTCACAACATCACTGAGAGGTCCCCTTCACTCCCAGCCTATACCCTGCTATGTGAGGATATTTTTAAGTGTCCCTCTCTACGTGATGGGAGGCAGTGCTGTTCCAGACCCTACACGAGGTCTCCTGAGACCCTGTGCTTCCAGCGGGCTGGAGCCAGGCCAGATCCAGGGTCCAGAGCAGACCCAGCACTGCCCACAACTTAGCAGCTCACAGAAGCTCAGCCAGTGAGAAAGCAGTGCTTAAAGGGCATGACCTTTCACCCTAGGGGAGAGTGCCACAGGAAGTTGCCCCTTTGGTTAGAGAGCCTCAAGCTTCAGCAAATTTACTGAAATTTAATGATTAAAAATGATTGGAAATGAGGCTTCTCCTAGCTCTGCTCTTAAATTCATTTCTTAACATGGCAAAACTTACAGAACAGTTTAAGCAAGAGGGGCCCAGCCATAATAAGTCCTCCTTTGATTCTCCTAACTCTGGACAGAAGAAAGAACTGACCTTATTTATTCCTTGGGCAAGTAAGTATCTACTATCTACCTAGCCCTGCAGGATCAACCAGCTCAGTGTTTAACGGTTTAACTCTGTTGAAGTACATCTTCCTTATATTTAAGAAACATTCTCCATTAAAACTTAATTACTAGTACATTTTAGGTGGAGTAAGGAACATGTTAAACTAAGTCTAGAATCTACAATTTTTTTAAAACTCAGAGACAAAACTTACTAAGAGTCTACAGTGCTTTTTGCCAGGCGCGGTGGCTTATGCCTGTAATCCCAGCACTTTGGGAAGCCAAGGCAGGAGGAATGCTTTACTCTGGTATTCTAGACTAGACTGGACAACATAGCAAGGCTTCGTTTCTACAAAAAATAAAAAAATTAGTGGGTGTGGTGGTGCATGCCTGTAGTCCCAGCTACTCGGGATGCTAAGGTGGAAGGACTGCCTGAACCCATGAGGTCGAGGCTGTGGTGAGCCAAGATTGTATCACTACACTCCAGCCTGGTGACAGAGTGAGATTCTGTCTCAAAAAACAAAACAAAACACAGAAAAAAAACCAACGTTTTTTAACACAAGGATTCAACACAGGACACAGTTTTATCACCAGGGAGTTAAGAAACTAAGACTAAGAGAGAGCTCTAGTGTAAAGCAGTACAGACGGATTTCACTGCAAAGTACATTCCATAATTTTCTTGAACATTTATACCCTAAGTCTCCCACAATTCGTCCTTTCATCACTTAGTCAGTGAAATCATTTAGAAATGCTAGCATATTTATTTTTTAAAACAAACCTAAAAATGAGAATTTAATATAAAGCCAGCCTAACAAAAACTCTTCCTCTTGTCTTACGACAAGGATAATCAGTCCTGAACTGCTCTGACACACATTCTGGTTCTTCCCTCCCAACCTACCAACAATCTGGATGTCGATCGATGCACTCTCCACATATTTGTCCACTTTGACCTGCAGATCGTATTTCCCCGAGTGGCTTCTCTCTGCCTTTCTGATGAATATGATCGTGTCAGTTTCAGAGTTGCGAATGTTTATCTGATTCTTATCAATTTCTTGACCATCCTTCTTCCAAGTTAACTCTGGTCTTGGTTTTCCCTGAAAAGAAAGACAGAAAAAGTAGAGGGAGAAATCAGATCATCTCACGATGCTCTTTCAGCATTACAGGAATGACAGCGGCTTAACCAATTCTGGACAGGTGGGGAACACCAGCTCCCAACTGCTGACTGCGCTCTGTGTACAAGGCACCACAAGCTGACGATTTCTCTTACTCGTCACATCAAGGTCAGTATCATCATCCTCAATTTTTGGATTGAGGATGTAAATGATTTGCCCAAGACTTTGCAGCTGAGTACAGGCTGGAACTATGTGTCCCAGCCAGGTATCCAAGGGTCCAAAGGCTGACAACACAACACAGTGGTAAAGAGCATGGGCTCTGGGACCCTGGAATCTGTATCTAATTCCTGACCACTTGATAGCTGTGGGACCGTGGACAAGTTGCTTAAACTCTCTGTGCCTTGGTTTTCAATCTGCAAAACAGGAATAACGGTAGTAATTATCCCAAAGGGTAGTTATAAAGATTGAAGTCCTAAGAAAGTTTCTGCACACTATATAAGTGTTTTATTGATACCACCTAAATGCTAATGATTATTATTCCATTGTACTGCTCTGGTCATTTCAGACTTGTCTACAATCCTCTCTCTGCTCTCTGCGTAAATTATTCTTTGAGAGCAACTTTAAGAAACCATAACCTCGTTCATGGACAGGAATCTCAGCTTCTATTACAAAGGAACTTCCTAGAGCCCCTGAGCTCCGGCTCATCCCCTCAGACAGGAACCAAGCATTAGTCCAGGCACGGCTTTCCCTCGGGCTCTGAATGCAGCTCATACGTGGCCAGGCTGGGATGAGGGACTGCAGCAACACACTGGGACTCGCCCGGAGTAGGAGTGCTCAGCCCTGCACTTGGGGAGCACAGAACAACACTGTCAAGGGCAGAGAGAAAGAGTTCCAGCAGTATTTACTGCAATGGACAACATGCTGTCGGCCACTGGGGAAGATGTGGGTTTTCTAATCACATACGGCATGAAAAAGCTCCGGCTCAATCAGGGGACATAAAACCTGCCTCGGCCCAACCATTTACTTGTCGTGTGACCTGGGGAGAGTTACTTAACTTCTGTCTCCCTGTTTCTTTCCTTCTCAAGCAGGGGCGAGGAAATCTGCTCTTCCGACCTCACACAGGTTCCTGAGCATCAAACGAGAAAATGTGTGGGGATTCCAGAGGCCACACAAATAAACAAACATGACACTCTGGGCTCATCACTCCTTTCATGGCTGGGCATCCTGGGAAGCCAGACCTCTGAGGTCTCTGTCCTCATGCTCTTTCCTCTCCCAGCCCAGTGACAGAAGCCAAACACAAAGCCCCCAAGATCTGGGAGCAGGGATCACCGTGGTGGCAGACACGATGGAGACTACAAGGCAGACTCCATGGTCCCAGTGCAGGGCTGGGGCCCCAGGGCTTGCCTCGCCGCCACTCCTGGCTTTATTTGAGGCTGTGGGAGGAGTAGGGTGGAGAACCTGCCAAGCCTCTCCTCTCCCTGCCATGTTCCACTTCTTCTTGACTTTCCTTCTGACTTCAAGTGCTGTTTGTGCAGCATGTAATGCCTCTTCTTAGGTGAGGGCCCGAGCGCGGCGAGGATGGCCTGAATGGCTGTCGCTGTAGCTTGGTTTTCATGGACGCCTGGTTTGAACAGAGCTCTCTCTCTCTCTCTCTGTGTATGTGCGTATGAGTGTTCACATGTGTACAGAGACCTAAATTCTAAGACCATGTTGTCTGATACCATAGCCACAAACTAAACGTGGCTATTTTAATTACAACCAATTAAAATAAATTAAATTTTATTTCTCCTGTCACACTAATTCCAAGTCACACGTTTCAAGAGCTCAATGGCCACATGTGACTAGTGGCTTCTACATGGGACAGCACATACCTAGAATATTTCTGTTACCGCAGAAAGGTCTATTGAATAGCACGGTCAGAGGCACTGAAGGAGTCATGTGAGTAGAGAGCTAGGGGCAGGGACTGGGAGGTGCAGGGTGTGTGTATCTGTGTGTGTGTGTGGAGGGGTGTGTGTATGAGACCAAAACTGACTGCTGACGGAGAAGCCTGGTTAATCTTGTGAAAAACAAATTCTTTTGCTGAAGCACTGATTTAGCTGTGTTCACACATTTCAGCTAGTATCATCAGGGTCTCAAATTTCTGTTATGCCCTTACTGAAAATGTTTTTTGGCTTGGAGTCGTAGTGGAAACTAGGTGCAGATTGTTTTCCCAAAGGCGACACTGAGAGCACCACTGGGAATGACGAGTTTTACAGACATCAGGATCAAGCACGTCTTCCTTGGCGTCTCCTTGCTGCTCCTTCCCTGCCCCGCTCCAGGCCCCGAACTTCAGGCAAGACTGGATCTCATTCGGCTCATGCAGAAAGAAAACCTGCGACATCTTCTAGATGTCCTGTTTCTACAGCAGGAGATTGCGCCCCCCCAACTCTCTTCCGTTGTTTACCTGTTCTCCCTCCAAGGGAATCCTGATGCACAATGAACTTACATGCTGAAACACCCAGCCCTGGAAGGAGAAGATGGGCGGCCCAAATGATTACCTGGTAGGGTATAACGAGATTCACGGCTTCTCCAACTCTGCGGATGTAGGTTTGCTTCAGGTGCCTCGGGATGCGAATCTTTGGAGGCTCTGAGTGAGGGTAAGAACAGCAGAATTTGCAATCAGTATAATCTCCTGAAAACAACCTTGCATAAATATCATGGCATGATGCCTACAGGCATATCCTTGTGGTCAAGTCTCTGCAATAAAGTCTTTTCTTTTCGCGCCAGGGTCTCACTCTGTTGCCCAGGCTGGAGCGAAGTGGCACAATCACGGCTCACCACAACCTCCAACTCCTGGGCTCAAGGAATTCTCCTGTATCAGCCTCCCAAGTAGTTAGGACTACAGGCACACACCACCACACCGGGCTAACTTTTTATTTTATTATTTTTAAATAAGCTTTTTATTTTAAATATGTGGAGTACAATTCAGGGTTAGGTATACAAATGTTCATTATGCAGGTACCCTTGATGAGGTGTGCTCCCCCTCAAGTAGTTTCCCACTACTGCCACTCCCGCCCCACCCTCCCCTGGCAGTTTCCCAATACTCTGGCTAACTTTTAAAAAATTTTTGTAGAGATGAGGTCTTGCTATGTTGCCCAGGCTGGTCTCAAACTCCTGGCCTCGAGGAATCTTCCCACCTCAGCCTCCCAAAGTGCTGGGATTACAGGTGTGAGCCACTGTGTCCAGCTACAATAAAGTCTTATTTGTGCCACTTACAGCTTATACTCACATATGGTAACTTTGGTTCAAAGTGGTTTTTTTTTCAAGCAGAGATGTTTTAACAGTTTGACTCAGCAAGGTTTATCCCTGACGTCTGACTTTATTGCAACTTCATATTTTTATTGTTGTTATAAGACTAAAGCAACTTTATAGAGAAACACCACATTTCCTCTTGAGGCCTTATACATACTTTTCCTAGTTTCTAATAGCAAGTTTATTCTCCAATGAATATTCTACAAAAGATCACAGGCACCACCATAGCTGGGAGGACTGTCCATTCTTTCACACCAGAAGAAAGAAAAAAGCGTTGGCCCCCAGCACTTGCTGTTGAGATGACGCTGTGGTGTCGGAAAGGTACTTTATCCCTGCGTGACAACAGCGGAGTGCCACTAGGCAGCCCTGGCCCCCCTAGACACTAGAACATGTTGCTGCAAACCCATCAGGAGCAGGGAGTCAGAAGCTCACAGGCTCACAGAGATGATGCAGGTCTCATGACTCAAGTGCTTAGAACGTGACAGACACTGGGCTGAATGCTTCACTTACACGAGTAAATTGAACCTCACAGCCACCTCATGAGGAAGGTACTGATTCTACTTTATGATAAGGACACTAAGCACAGGGGGTTATATAACTTTCCCAGGGTGACAGAGCCAGGATTAGAACCTGGACTCAGGCCCAGTGAACTGGTTAGAAGCGTGGAAATTAGAGCCAGAGAGATCTGGATTTGAGTGCTAGATTAGACACTTAGATCTGGTCTCAGTCTCCTCTTCTGTAAAACGGAGATGACGGCAGCAGATCTACTTCATGGAATTGTCATGAGGTTAGATGAGGTCATCCATGTAAAGTATTTAGTATTATGTCTGAGAACAGTAAGTGCTCAAAAAGTATTAGAAGATGGAGATGATGGCGATTATGACGATGAGTACCGAATGCTGGGGTGGAAGGGACCTTGAAAGAGCTCCTCTAACTCTCTCACTTTTCATATGAGGCCATGGAGACCCAGCAAGGTCCCATAGCAAATTAAACCACAGTAATGAAACCTAACACATACTGAGGGTTTATTATATGGCAAGCACTCTGTTAAGCACATAACATTGATTGACTTATTCAACTCTCACAGCATCTTGATGTGGTATTATCCTCATTTTTCAGATGAAGAAATTAGTGCTTAGAAAAATCAAGTCTCTTTTTCAAAGTCACATAGACAATAAGTGATAAAAACAGGATTAAATCTACACAGAGTGACTCCAGAATCTAATAAGAAAATGTGCATGCGTCATGCTTTATTTCACCCATCCATTTATTCATCCATCCATCTACCTATCCATCTACCCACCCACGGAGCCACCCACTCATCTGTCTGTCTGTTCCCTAACATTCCCAAAACATTTCAGGAGGTTCTTTATATGGGCTGTATCTATAACCATATTAGAAATGAAAACAGAAATTTTGAAATACTGTATTTATCCATTTAAAAATAACATACACAACATTTTAATAAAAAAATAACTGTAAGCCGGGCTCGGTGGCTCAGCCTGTAATCCCGCACCTTGGGAGGCTGAGGTGAATGGATTGCCTGAGCCCGTGGGTTCGAGACCCACCTGGGCAACTTGGTGAGACCTCATCTCTACAATAAAATAAAAATAAAATTAGCCGGGCGTGGTAGCGTGCGCCTGTAATTCGGCCACTCAGAAGGCTGAGGCGGAAGGATCGCTAGAGCCCAGCAGGTCGAGGCTGGGCGACAGAGTGAGACTCCAACTCAAAAAAAAAAAAATGTGTTTTTATATTAACAAAAAACTTAAGCGAGATGAATTGCATTATTTTTACATTTTGGCAAATCTCTTTGACAAATGTCTGATTTAAAAAGGACTGCTGGATTCTCATATTTGTTTCTGCCTTCAGTCTATTGCCATATGTTGGACTGATTGAAGTTGGACACAGACGGGAGGAATATAAACTCCTTAGACAATTATGGATATTCCTAATTAATTCTACACTGAAAGTGATGAGCTGTAGTTTCTTAAGGGTTAGCTGCAATGTGGAAGTGAAAATAACTTCAGTGACCTTATTCAGACTCTATTATATTAAAATCCATTGGTCTATCTTGCATTTTGAAAGTTCCTTTTATCTATGTGTGATTTTTAAACATGTACTGGACATTTGGAAAACATTGCTTTACTGAATTATACAGATCTTCTAAATGCTGACATATTCTATTATACAATATGAAAAGATTACGTTTGTTACTATCACCACCTAGCTCATGAGAAAAAAACTAAGTATTGGAAAGCTGCCAAGCCCATGGTGGTGGATATGGTACAAATTTTCCAAAAGTCTAGTAGTTGCTTAAAAGCTCAAACGCTTTTTTCTTTTATTATTATTATTTTTTGAGTTGATATCTCATTCTGACACCCAGGCTGGATGGAGTGCAGTGGCATTTTAGCGGCTCACCACAGCCTTGACCTCCTGGGCTCAGGCAAATCCTTCTGCCTCAGGCTTCTCAGTAGCTAGGGCTATAGGCGTGCACCACTATGCCTGGCTAATTTTTTTGGTTTTTTTGTAGAGACAAGGTCTCACTTTGTTGCCCAGACTAGTCTTGAACTTCTGGGGTCAGGCAATCCTCCTACCTCAGTCTCCCAAAGTGGCGGTATTATAGGTGTGAGCCACTGTGCCTGGCCCAAAGCTCAAAATTTTTACCGACATCAGTTGTAAACAAACACTGTAAATTGTTTTCTTTGAAGTACCTGGCTCATTCCATTCATTTTCTAGAAAATATCTGTCAAATATAAAGTCTGGCTCTCCAAAGTTTGTCAGTCAAGTCAATTTTTCAAGTAAAGATGGAGCTTCATGAAAAAAAGTCACAATTCAGCCTCCCAGTGAGTTGCAGAATGCTTTTCCTGGGGCCAACCACTGTACTGCAGTATGCAGCACAAGAGCCTCACACCTACTTTAAGTTTCATTAACACATGAGTTGAGAAAGAAACTTGATTCAAGGACCAAGATCTGACAAAATCAATAATTTTTATGCCTCATCAAGAACACACTAAAGCAAAATTGGCCCTATTTTAATTGCGAGGGCATGGTGGTGAGGAAGGCAAGGATGGCTAGCTGTTCAGTGGTGTTGCCTTGATTCATGCTGAAGCACAGCAGTGTTACCTTCACTTTCACACCATCAGTGCAGATGTCACAGCACTGAAAGGGGCAAATAATATATCACTATTATCATGTAAATGGCTTTGACCCTGCAGACCCAATGGAGGCACACTGCTGCTGCAGGGGTTGTTTGTACTGCTGCATTAACACACTCTGTCCAATGAGAATCAACTGCCCAGTCAGAGTCGGCTCCTGGAAACTGGAGCGAGGTTCACTTGCCAGTCTTCAGAGTACCAAGTCAGAAACCCCAAGGTAACCTCCACACTGCCCAAGGAGAGCTGTTTTGTTCATTTCTAACTCCCAGGAAGCATTAATAAAATATCAAAGGAGTAACAACAAAATAAGAGAATTTGAGAAAGGGGTTAACAAAAAAAAGCCAACAATGTAAAATGGAGCCTACATTTTGAAAGCCTTGCCACCTACCTATGATCTCCTTCACAAGAATGGGCTGAGAATAGTACTTGGGCTCACTGGCACCGGCTGCATTAACAGCCTTCACACGCACAAAGATCTTGGCATCTGTGGGCAGACCCGTGATGGAGAACTTCGTCTTGTCAATCAGATCTGTGTTTGCAACTATCCAGTCCTCAGCTGAAGTCCAGAAAAGAAAAAGAAAAGGAGGAACAGTGTTTAGTGAAAGAAATCACCCTCACCATTATAGTCAACTCCACATTAGTGTTTTTACTCTATAATTAAATCACCTGGAAGGATTATGACTTTGGTCTGAACTCAGACTGTGTGGATGGGCATTTTTCACATATTTAAATGAAAAATGGCTGAAATGGCTAACATAAACAACAGGAAGAATAAACTATCAGCTTTTGCTGTTTCTGAAGTACCTCTTATTCAGGATTAAAGTATCCTGAACAATGGTTAATTCTGAATAATTGTCACTGACCCCAAGAATTTATAGTTTTCTTCCAATTTGGTTTTATAATAATTCATTTAATCATGATAGGTAGCTCTCTACACACATTACAGCTCAGAAAACAGGAAAATGCTATTTTTTAAAGGCATGCCATTGACCTTTACAGTCATACAATCTCTATTTCAAATATAATCTTGGCTGATTTATTCTTGTGAGACACAAATATAAGCACAAAGAATCGGATCATGTTCATCTACATTTATAAAGAAAAGAATCGTCTGGCCACCAGGAAGAATCACAGCTAACAAACTGGTATCTCATAAGGAGTCAGGAACATTTTATCCAACAAAAATCTGATTTTTAAAAAGCTATTGGTAGCTTTGCCTACTACCTAAGAGAATTTAAACCCAGCATCCAAGGTTGAGCATGGTGGCTCACACCTGTAATCGCAGCACTTTGGGAGGCCAAGGTGAGAGGATTGCTTGAGCCCAGGAGTCTAAGACCAGCCTGGGAAACTTGGCAAGACCTCGTCTCCACAATAAATAAAAAAACTAGCCAGACATGGGGGCGCGCACCTGTGGTTCCGGCTACCTGGAAGGCTGAAACGGAAGGATTGCCTGAGCACAACAGGTGGAGGCTACAGTGGCTGTGAGTGTGCCACCGCATTCCAGCCTGGGCAACAAAGTGAGAATCTGACTCAAAAAAAACAAAACAAACCCAGCATCCAGGGTGTAGAAATATTTCAGATTCTAGAAGTTAGTACACATTATGCTCACAGAAAAAAAGAAGCCTGGGGTCCCTCAGTGGTGACTTGCTGCCCCTCCCCCACTCTAAGGGCTCTGGGGTGTAAGGTGGGAAGACTTCATGCTTGGTCGCGGAGCATTCCCGGAAATGTTATCATATAGTAAGAAAGGCCGAGGGCTTGGCAGAATACTTTACCTGGCAGGTCATACGCAGCCTCCCCATTTTCATCAGACTGTTTTGCTGATGTACCTTTGAGAATCCGTCATTAAAATTAATTAAAGACACCCACTTTCACACCAGAAGAATATCGTATCAGTAGTCAGCATTCTCTGTTAGTAAAGTATGCAAAGTGTGCAAAGAGATTTGTCTTCAGAGCAGTGACGGAAGAGACCAAACGGGTTAGAGGGTCCTCAGGAGGCACAGCCTGCTCTGTGCAGACTGTGGTTTTGTCCTGAGGCACCTGTCACAGAGAAGAGGAGAAGAAAAGAGAGGAAGAGGAGAAAGGAGGCTGGAGCACCTCCAGTTGTGGAAAAGAGAGACAGAGAGGGACAAGGCAAGACCAGAAGGAAAAGGAGGAGCCAGTCCTGGAGCCCACAGGGGAGCAGTGCATGGCAGAACAGCCTATCCTTGCTCCTGTCCCTGCCACCCCAGCCGGGGGAGTCTCTGCAGAGCCCCAGGGACTGTGATGCTCCCATAGGGGGACTTCCTCATCAGACACTGGAGTGTAGGCACTTGCAACAAGGTCAGCCCTATCATACCGGGTTCAATTGCTGAGTGGATTGAGGCTGTCCCAGCAGCTCAGGAGGCAGCCCTGGTTGCCACGACAATGACCTCTGTGTCAAGAAGACACACTGAGTCTGCCTGGGTCCCCACATCCCCCATGGGTGGCTCACAGGGTGGTCTTGACATACCCCAGCGGTTTGGGATGATGACTCTCTCTGTATCAGGACAGGAGGGGGGCGTTGGAATGGGGCTGTCTGTCCCTTGGAGCCTTTGCCTCTCATTTGTTCTAACCCTACAAACGCAGAGGGCAGAAAGCCAGAATATCCTGGTAGCTGAGAGGGCATGTGGATAATAAAAATTGCTATAACTCTGAAAAAGAGATACATGTTTAAGCAAATGGTCTGATTGGGAACTTCTATGTTAGAGTTTTCATAGTCAAGAGAGAGTTGATGAGAGAGTGGAGAGAGGAGACTGAGAAAACATGTACAAAAGAGGGAAGAACCAGTGAGAGAACATTTCAAGAGAAAACAGGACACAACAAGATCAGAGGGGGAGCAAAACAGTCCATCTTGTCACATTTGAACACTAACTTAGGGAAACAGAGAAAGAAAACAGTGTCCTGGGGGGGATGGGAAAGGAATGTGTAAGTTATTTAACACGTGAGGAGAATTTTTAAGAACGGAAAGAAAGAACCAGAGTGAAGGAAGAACATAAAGAGTACAATGCTGCAGGCATTAAAAAACAATATAAAACAAGAGAAAGGCAGAGTCCAAAACAACACACGATCTTATAAAAGATTCTCTTACAGTATAAAACCTGACATCTCTAGAAGCATTAAACACTGTAGAAAATTAGTCCGGAGGACAACAGCCATTAAAAAAGAATGAAGAGAAGGCAGCCACATAAAGAAAATAAGAAAAGACTGCAAGAAGAAAGATATACACGTTACGAGAGAACTTCCATAGAAAGCTAATTTCAAAAACGTTACATGGCAAAGTATATACATAGTAATGACTGTGTACATATACATATGTATCTACAGCTATACATATGTATCTACACAGACCACACGCACAATTCTGTAAAATACACTTCGTTGTATTTTATCTAAGGTGGGTAACATCAAAATGACAGCCATCTATCATTTTGCTGTATCTTCTTACTTTTTAAACCTATCAGAAAGAAAAGAGTAAAGAATTTGCTCTGTTCAACATACACAAAGGCATGTGCTCAGCAGCCTGCCACACTGGGAAGTTCTGCTGGCTGGCAACACAAAAGCAGAGGGAGTGCTCACAAAGTTTTCAAATGGGGCAGTGGGATAGGATACACCTTATTCTGAAGCAGTTAGTGACACCACCCCTGCCCTTGCCGGGTTAGCCCTGGGAACTTCCTTGTTTCCACTGGTTTGGGTGAGAGGCTTTTTATGCCCTGAAAAATCAAGCACAGTATTCCGTGTTTGGAGCATGTGTATGAGAACTGGAGGGGTGCCAGTATCTTCATTCTCCTGGCATTTCTCCCCCAGACCAGTGGCAGGCCTTTCACGATGCTGCAGTCCAGGGCCTGAGATTTCTTTCTTGGCAGTTTTCTCTTCATAGGAAGTTTCTTCTCCATGGTGGTTCTCCTCTGGGGGAGGCACACTCCTTCGCATTCCTGAGTTCCCCAAAGCGCTCTGTAGCCTGCTTCCTTCAAGTGGAGGATCCAAAGAGTTTTCTTGGAGGTGAAGCCCTGAGCTACTCTTTGCAGCAGGTACACAAGTGTCCCTGGCAAACTGTTAACCTACCATCCGCAGGAATGGAGCTGAGTCCAGAGCAGGGCAAATTCCATTCAGCCACTTTCAAATGTCATCTCCTTTTAGCCATGGCAAACAGGAAACCAAGAAACTCAACAGGCTTTTGGCGACTCTTCCATCTTTTTGTTTTCAGGTATACTAATGGCTCATATTTTCTCATGTCACTTTTTTCTTTTTCTATTATTTCTATCAATGACTTTTATTGGCCTTCTCTTTCCCTCTCAAATTTAAGTGATTAAATTTTTATATATCCAAGCCCTGAGATAAGCTACTGTCACATGTGGACCTATTTCTTATACCATCTGGGAAGAAGGCAGGAGCTAATCACCACATGGTTATAGTCTCTCACTATTACCCAAATAAGCTGCTCTTTCATGAGCTAACTTCTGCTTAGTGCAGGCTTTAGAACCACGACTGGGTCCGCCCTGACTAGACTTAACTTTGCTGTGGTACAGTTCGATTCCACCAGGGCAGGAAGTGAAAGTCCCTGGAGTTTAGCTGGAGGCCATTCCTCCTATGTCTTAGCTCAATCACATTGCCCAATCTGGCAGCCTAGCTAGGATAGCTTTGAGAGCTCAATTTGTTCACATTAAGTACTAATGAAGGGCTAAGTTTTCATACTTCTCAGAAGGACGACATTTGGCTTGATCTCGTTTTCAGTAGAAAGATGAGTTCCCAAGAAAGACAGACAGAAGAAAAGGGGCATATCTCACCTATGGATGATGGTATTCATTGCATTGAGTAGTGGTACTTACTTCCTTCAAAGCAATACTCTAGCACATAGCCATCTAGACCTGCTGCACCAATCTGGTCTGGGGGCCGCCACTTCATGGTAACAGTCGTGTCAGTGACTGAGTCTACGGCCAGAAGCGTAGGAGGGCTGGTGACAGCTTAAAGATAAAAGAGACAGAAATGGAAAAGCAATTAACTAAGAGTTACAGCACAGGAATTGTGATTAAATAAACTGGGATGCAAACGCAAGCAGAACCTGAAGCCCCATATCTGAATACAATTCAGTTAAGACTCCTTGGGCAAGGAGTGCAAGGCAGAGATCTGATTAACATGAAGATTTTGGAAATGCTGTCACATGTTGCCTCTAATTTGGGAGGTTGGTATGGTGGGCTGGGAGACTCAAGGAGGCTGAAGAAATAAAGCTTTGGGATTTAATGATCTACAGTAAATTTCCCGGCACTCTAATTTTCAAGAGCAAACTCTTACACTAAATCTTCTTTCTATTGAAAAAATATCTCACTGGGTGTGGTGGCTCAAGCCTGTAATCCCAGCACTTTGGGAGGCCGAGGCAAGAGGACTGCCAGAGCCCATGGGTTCGAGATCAGCCTGGGCAGCATGGTGAGACCTCACCTCTACAAAAAATTAGCTGGGAATGGTAACATGCACCTGTACTTTCACTACTTGGAAGGCTGAGACGAAAGGATCGCCTGAGCCCATCGGGTCGAGGCTGCAGTGGCCATGAGCGTGCCATTGCACTCCAGCCTAGGCGACGGAGTGAGAGTCCAGCTCAAAAAAGAAAAAAAGAAAAAGTAAAAATATCTCACTACCATAAACTAGTAGCAACATCTCATCTTCTGTTTCTTTGTTTTGAACTGACTTTTTTGGTTGAATAGATAACATTTAAGGTATGAGGACTAGAAAGTAAAGAGTAGCTTCTGAGTGTGGTTTGCTGAACGGATCTCAATGTGTTTTAGTTACCATGTTTATACCACGATGCTTGGCTATACCTTCAGAAAGACAAGCTGCCCAGGCTGATCATGTGTCGATGGACTCAGCCATGTGTTCTCAGTGGGGAGTGGCAACCGGAGCCAACCACAGGAACTCTGGTAATGTGAAGTTCAGGGCCTGCCTCATGAAGGTATTCAACTTGACCAAAGTTGCTTTTTAGTTTCTTAGACAGACAATTGCCCCTAATTGCTTCCAACCACTTGCCCACCCGCCACTCTAAGACAGCTCCAGGCCTGCCCCAGTTAGAAGTCAGAGAAAAAGCAGTCACAATCTGGGGCAATGATTCCCATGACAAAGACCTTATTTCTCTTGACTCACCCAAAGGAACAAAAGGCTTGGAGGGCATGCTGGGCTTGGAGATGCCGATGGCATTAACTGCAAAAATGCGGACCTCATAGGCCACTCCTTCAATCATCTTCTTGGGCTCAAAAGTTGTTTCTTTGCAGAGATCAAAATTCAGCCTCATCCATCTGGAGCTTTGCTTCTTTTTCCTCTCAATAAAGTATCCTTCAGGGACACAAAATGGAAACTGAGGTTGTTCTTTGGTCTCTAAAATTAAACTTCACTAAATATTAGAAGAAATCCTTTGAATTTTGCATTTTCTCAGCACTCTAAATGAAACAGTCATATATGTACTTTTTTTTTTTTTTTTTTTTTGAGTTGGAGTCTCACTCTGTCGCCCAGACTGGAGTGCAGTGGCTGCTCCCGGCCACCGCAGCCTCGACCTGCTGGGCTCCGGCGATCCTTCCGCCTCAGCCTTCCAAGTAGCCGGAACTACAGGTGCACGCTACCATGCCTGGCTAATTTTTTGATTTATTGTAGAGATGAGGTCTCGCCAAGTTGCCCTGGCGGGTCTCGAACCCGCGGGCTCAGGCAATCCACTCACCTCAGCCTCCCAAGGCGCGGGATTACAGGCTGAGCCACCAAGCCCGGCTTATGTACGTATTTTTAATCCACCTTATTCTACCAGTTATTTGAGAGAGTTGGCAGACAATAAAAGTATTAACATCATAAGATATAGGCAAAAATAAAATAACAGGACAAAAAAAATTGTACTAGAAGGAGGAGAAAAATGGATCACAGATATGTAGGCCATAGCGCCTAGGCAGTAGCTGCAGCTGAGCAATATAGTCAGAGTCAGTACAGTTGGCTCGAGTTTCAGGAAGGTAGGAGCAGGAAATGACCAGTTCTGTGAGTCTTGTTATTAGCAGGGAGAAAAATTTCCCATGTTGTAGGGAAAAGCACATCCTTCTAAGCACTTAACTCTAAAAGAAATTTCTTCATAGACATAATCCTGTGCGCTAGACATTCACTGACTAGAACAGTGGAAGTTAGGCAGATTATTTCAAAATTAGATACTGAGAATATGTTTAACAACAACAACAACAAAAAGGAGAACTAGCAATCAGATGACATTCAGCAGAGCTACTTAAATCTCATGTAATTACAGAGCATCCCTATATATATATACATATATATATTTTTTTTATTGGATATTTAAAGTCACAGTCGAATGGGTTTTCTTTTAAATGCAGTATTTTTAAATGCACTCTGTGCTAAGATGCAGGAAGAGGCAGGTACGTGGCTGGCCAACATGCAGTTACCGAGGATTGGAGACCCTCCATCATAGGCAGGAGGCTCCCAGTTCATGATGCACCAATCATCTCCCACCTCTGTCACATTTGGTGCCACTGGAGGGTCAGGGATATCTGTTGCAGACAAAAAACAGGATGAAATAAAGCAAAATAAAGAAGAAAAAGTGCAAAGAAAAATGTTAATAGGAAAATATGCTCTTTGGTGATAGTCATAGGAACTTATTTCTGAGTACTGAACTGGCACTTAGCAACTAACTTGGGAAAAAAATTATGCTCAATATAAAATAAGAAAAGGTGAACCCAATAAAAATTAAAATAAGGATATCTCCAAATTCCTTAAACTGGTATCACATTATAGAACATGCCCCACATGGAACCCAAGACTCTTATTATCTACCTTAAACACATTAATTGAGACATTATTGCCTAAATTTCAAATATGATTTTTTTTTTAGAGATGAAGTCTCACTGTGTTGCCCAAGCTGGTCTTGAACTCCTGGACTCAAGCAATCCTTCCACCTTGTCCTCCCAAAGTGCTAGGATATAGGTGTGAGCCACCATACCCAGTATATTTCTTAACTACAAAGTGAACTTCCATCAGAACTGAATCAAGGACTAATTACTGTAAATTTTACATCAGTTGGACGACTCAAGATGTTGGCAGATAGAAATCCAAGTCAGAAATATCAAATCACCGTGTCATGTAAGCATAGTTCAATGCCTGATAAAAATGACCTTAGTTTTTGGTCAATTTGAACTATATCACCAGACACAGTGGCTCATGTCTGCAATTCTAGCACTTTATGAGGCCGAGGTGAGAAGACTATCTGAGCCCAGGAATTTGAGACCAGCCTGGACAACATGGTGAGACCTTGTGTCCACAGTAAGTTAAAAAATTATCTGGGTATGGTGGTGTGTCCCTGTAGTACCAGCTACTTGGGAGGCTGCCTGCCTAAGCCCAGCAGGTTGAGGCTGTGGTGAGCTGTGATCATGCCACTGTACTCAAGCCTGGGCAACAGAATGAGACTCCAATTCAAAAAAAAAATAATAAAGAAAGAAAAAGAAAAAGAAAGAAAGAAAAAAGAAAAGAAATCACTTTAGAGAAAACTAAAGTGGGAAGCGATCTTAAGATCTCAAAACACTAATAATCGGCAGATTCAGGTTTAGGAAAATGTGCTAGGCCAGCTGTCTAAGGACCAAGACAGATCCTACTCCTCTGCAATGATTGTGATATTGAAATTACTTAGCACTCGTGTTCTTGGGATGTTTAAAGGACAGTGAAAGGGAATATGACTTTGTAGGGCTAATGACCAGCAACCCCAAGTGGCTGACCTTAGCTACTCATTCCTCCAATGGGAAGTTCTCTAGGAAAGAAAAAAGAAGAGAAAGGAAGGAAATGAAATGGAAGAAGAGTAAAGGAGAGAAAAGAAGTGGCACAGGCAGAAACAGGGAAACGGCAATTTGTCAAATGCAGCTCTACTGTGTTTCTTCTGCTGGCAGCCCAGAAAAGCTGAGACAACCAACAGCTGGCAAAGTCTACTCCGGATCTAAAAACTACAGCGAGGGTCTAGCAGTCTGTTTATCTGGAGGGCTTACCCACAACTTTGATCTTGATGCTTGCATGTGCTTCTCCAGCTTCATTTTTCAGATTTATGTTGTAAATACCAGAGTCATCTCTTTCAGCCACATCAATGACCAGAGTGCTGCTATCGGGGTATGATTCTGCCCTTATCCGGCCACTTCCCTCAGTAATAGCCTAAGAAGGAAAGAGCAGGTGTGGCATGATCAACACAACAACAAGGGCTACTTCGGAGTGCCTTATCACTTGGGCGAGGCATGGTGTTAATGCCTCATATCCATGTCCTCAGTTGAATCCTCCCCCAACTCCAATGACAAAGGTATTATCATACCATTTTACACATGAGGAAACTGAGTCTGAACCTGCTCAAGGCCACACAGATATGAGGTAGCAGAACCGGGGTTTGATTCCAAAGCCTCCTAACCACCAATAATCCCGAGAGAAAGCTGGAGAACTAAAAATACTAGTGCAGACATGTCATATACTGTCCTCTTCAGTTTTCTCTATTTTGTTTTGCTGGCTTGCCTGTGCTATAATTTACATAGAGTAATGTCATACTTTTAAAATAAATTTTCTATAACTTTTGTCAGATTTATGCAATTGTGTAATCACCACCAGAGTCAAGATTCAGACTATTTTCATCATCTCTGCCAATGCCCTCAAGTTCCCTGGCAATTAATTCACACCTCACACCCTGGTCCTTGGTAACCATTAGTCTAATATTTGTCCCTGGTTTTACTTTTTCCCAATGCCATGTAACTGGAATCAAGCAGTATGTAGCCTTTTGTATCTAGCTTCTTGGACTTAGTATGATGTTTTCTGGGTTCATCCACATTGCTGCATGTATTGCTAGTCCCTTCTTTTTACTGCCGAGTAGAATTCCATGTATATTCCACATGCAGTCAGTGCATGTACCATTGGTACCAACAGTATGTTTGTACAACTGGACTTTTGGGTTGTTTCCAGGTTTTGACAATTCTGGACAAAGCTGCTGTAAATATTCATGTACAGGTTTTTATGAGGACATATGTCTTCATTTCTCTTGGGTGGATAATGAGAAATAGTATTGCAGAGTTGTATATTTAACTTTATAAAAACTGCCAAACTATTTTCTAAAGCAATGTGCCATTTTCCATTTCCACAAGTGATATATGAGAGTTTAGTTGTTCCATATCCCTGCCAGAATCTGGCATTATCAATTTTTAAAGTGCTTTTTAAAAAACACTTGTTTAGTCTACCTTCTTTCACTCAGCGTAATTATTTTGAGATTCATCCATGTTCTTGTGTATATCAGCAATTCATTGCTTTTTACTGCTGAATAGCAGTCCACTATGTAAATATACTACAATTTGTTTATCCGTTCATCTGTTGAATGGATAAACACCTACTGGATTGCTTTCAGTTTTTGGACATTACAAGTAAAGCTACCATGAACTTTTGTTCTAGTAGATTCTTTGTTGTTGATTACACTGGATTTTCTACATTGGTAATACATTATATGCAAATAAAGACAATTTTACTTCTGCCTTTCTAATATGAATGTCTTTTACTTCTTTTTCTTGTCTGAGTGTCCTGGCTAGAAATTTAAGCACAATGTTGAAAAGAAGTGGTGAGAGTGGACATCTCTCTCTTCTTTCTGATATTAGAGGAAAAGCATTCAGTATTTTACTACTAAGTAGCAATGGCCAAAAGATTTTCATGGATGTCTCCAATCATGCTGAGGAGGTTTCTTTTACTTCCTGGTTGTTGACAGATTTGTGTTAGGAATGGATGTTGGATTTTGTCCAATGTTTTTGTTGTGTCTATATTGAGAGGACTGTATTTTTTCCTACTTGTTAATATGAGTTATATTAATTGATTTTCAAATGTTAGACTAACTTTTGGATTCCTGGGATAAACCCCACTGTCATAATATATTATTCTTTTTACATATTGTTGGGTTTGATTTGCTAAATTTTGTTTAGAATTTTGTTTTCATCTATGTTCATGAGTGATACTGGTTTTAATTTCTCTTGCTGTAATATGTTTCTCTGATTTTACTATAGGGGTAACACTGGACTTAAAGTTGGAAAATGTCTTTATTCCTTCTCCTTCAATTTTCTGGAAGAGGTTATATAGAATTGGTATTATTATTTTTTTTTAATGTTTGTTAGAATAGAATTTTCTAGTAAAGCCACCTAGACCTGGAGTTTTTGTTTTGGAAGGTTTTTAACTGCAAATTCCATTATTTTTTAGTAGATAAAAAAATCTCAGTACTGATGTAGCGGCATTCCACAAATCTGATATGTGGTGTGTTCATAAGTGTTTTCTAATTTACCTTGTGATGTTTTCTTTGATCCATGAGTTACACAGAAATGTGCTATTTAGGTTCCAAATATTTGGGACTTTTCCAGATAGCCATTACTGATTTCTAATTAATTCCACTGGGGTCAGAAAACATACCTTGCATGACTTGAATCCTTTTGTATTTATTGAGACTCATTTATGGCCCAGAATATGGTCATCTTGGTAAATGTTCCATGTGCACTTAAGAATAATGCTCATTCTGCTTTGTGCAGTGGAGTGTTCTATAAATGTCAATCATTTCAAGATAGTTCGTAGTATGGTTCCAGTCTTCTATATGTTTACTGATTTTCTGTCTTCTTGTTCTATCAACTATTCAGAGAAGAGTAATGAAATCTCTAAATCACTGATTTCTCCTTGCAAATCTATCCTCTTGCATTTGTTTTGTTTGTTCTTTTGGATTAAATATTTTAATGTTCCATTTTATTTCTTTTGTTGACTTATTATATATATATTATAACTATATATTATGTTATATTATGTATGTTATATTATATTATCCTATCTTATTATCTTGGTGGCTTCTTTGGGGTTTAGAGTACACATCTTTAAGTTCTCACAATCTACCTTCAAGTGATATTAGAACATTTTATGTTCCTGACTTACAATGGTTTGACATATGATTTTTTGACCTTACAATGGTGTGAAATCAATATGCATTTAGTAGAAATTGTACTTTTGAATTTCGATATTTTCCTGGGCTAGCGATATGCAGGATGATACTCTCTCATGATACTGGGCAATGGTAGTGAGGCTCAGCTCCCAGTTGGCCACGCCATCATGATGGTGAACAAGCAATCCTTTACAGCAGATTATGCTGCCAGGAGTTTTGTTCAGCTATAGGCTAACATAAGTATTCTCAGCATGTTGAAGGTAGGCTAGGCTAAGCTATAATGTTCAGTAGGTTAGGTGTATTACATGCTTTCTTCACTTACAGATTTGTAAAATTACTATGGGTTTATCTGGCAAAACCCCAGCGTAAGTCGAGGAGCATCTGCAGAAGAAACTTAAAATAACATGTTTCCATTTCACCCTGCCCAGTCCTTCTATTTCTCCTCCCCTGACCTTATATTTTGTTGTCATTTACTTATACTTATGTTATAAACCCCACAATGCAAGATCATAAATTTTTTGTTTAAACAGTCCACTTTCTTTCTAAGACACTTAACTGATAAGAAAAAAACATTCTACTTTTAACCACGTAGTTACCATTTCTGGTGCTCTTTGTTCCTTCGTGAAAATATTTGTTATAATTTTCCTTCTGATTTTTAAGGACTTCCTCTAATATTTCTTGTTGTGAAGTTTTGCTGGCGATGAATTCTTTCAGTTCTTTTATATATCTTAAAACGATTTTCCTTTGCCTTAATTTCTTAAATTTATATCTACTGAGAACAGAATTCTGGGTTGACAGTTTTTTCCTTTCAGCACTTCAAAGACGTTGCCCTACTGTTTTTTTGCTTGACCAGAGAAATCTGCTGTCATTCTTGCCTTTGTTCCTCTACTTAATGTGACCTTTTTATCTGTTTGCTTTTAACATTTTTTTTTTAATCACTGGTTTGAGCATTTTGTGATAGGTCTCAGTGAAGTTTTCTTAATGCTTCTTTTGCTTAGGATTTATTGAGCTTCTTGTAACTGTAAGTTTATAGTTTTAACACATTTGGAAATTTTATATCTATTATCATTTAAATACTTTTCTGCCCCTCTCTTTGAGAACTCCAGTTCTGTCCTGTCTTTGGGGACATATATTTGACAGCTCAAAGTTCTCCAGAGTTCAGTGATACCCTGCCCTTCCAGAAAATGGAAAGAGAAGACATTCACTCCCCTAATTTTTTTTTAGAGCAGTTTTAGGTTCACAGCAAAACTGAGTGAAAAGTACAGAGTTTCCATATGTCACATGTCCCACACATGCACAATTTCCCCTACTATAAGCATCCTATACGAGGGTACATTTGTCACAACTGATGAACCTATGCTGGTCATTCTAATAGGTATCTAATTGTTTTAATTTGCAATACCCGAATAACATATGATGTCGGACATTTTTTCATATGCTTGTCATCTTCACATCTTCTTTGGTGAGGTGTTTTATCTTTTGTTCATTTTTTTAATCAGGTTGTTTTCTTATTGCTGAACTTGTATATTGTATATAACAGTCTTTAATCAGATATGTCTTTTGTAACTATTTTCTCCTAGTCTATGGCTTGTCCTCTCATTCTCTTGACACTGTCTTTTACAGAGTGTTTTTAATTTCAACAAAGCCCAGTTTACCATATTTTTTTCAGTAATTGTGCCTTTGGTGCGGTCTTTAAAAGGTCATCATCATACCCAAGGTCATCCTATGTTATTTTCCAGGTGTTATTATAGTTTAAATTTAGGCTAATGACCCATTCATTTTGAGTTAATTTTTGTGAAAGATGTAAGATCTGTGTATACATTCATTTTTTGCATGTAGATGTCCAGTTGTTCCAGCAGTTTGTTGAAAAGACTATCTTTATGCCATTGTGTTGCCTTTGCTCCTTTGTCAAACATCAGTGGACTGTATTTATGTAAGTCTATTTCTGTGCTCTCTATTCTGCTCCATTGATCTAGTTGCCTATTCTTTTGCCAATACCATTTTGTCTGAATTACTATTAACTTTGGAGTAAATCTTTGGGTAGTACCAGTCCTCTTACTTTGTTCTTATCATTCAATACTGAGTTGGCTACTCTGGGTGTTTTGCCTGTCCATATAAAATTTAGAATCAGTTGTTCATATCTACCAAATATAGCATGCTTGGATTTTGACTGGGATTGCATTGAATCTATAGATGAAGTTGGAACATCTTGACAATATTGAATCTTCCCATTGAGAAATACAGAATATCTCTTATTTAGTTCTTCTTTCATCAGTTTTATAGTTTTTCTCATCTAGATTTTGTACCTATTATATTTATACCTAAGCATTTAATATTTGGGGGTATGAATGTAACTAGTAATGTGTTGGGTTTTTTTTTGGTTTTTTTTTGAGTTGAAGTCTCACTCTGTCGCCCAGACTGGAATGCAGTGGCCGCTCCCAGCCACCGCAGCCGTGACCTGCTGGGCTCCGGCGATCCTTCCACCTCAACCTTCCAAGTAGCTGGAACTACAGGCGCGTGCTACCACACCCGGCTAATTTTTTGATTTATTGTAGAGATGAGGTCTCATCAAGTTGCCCAGGCGGGTCTCGAACCCGCGGGCTCAGGCAATCCACTCACCTCAGCCTCCCAAGGCGCGGGATTATAGGCTGAGCAA
>CAUYQG010068976.1:0-17387 GCA_963574415.1 Tarsius wallacei
CTCGACCTGCTGGGCTCCGGCGATCCTTCCGCCTCAGCCTTCCAAGTAGCTGGAACAACAGGCGCGCACTACCACGCCCGGCTAATTTTTGATTTATTGTAGAGATGAGGTCTTGCCGAATTGCCCAGGTTGGTCTCGAACCTGTGGGCTCAGACAATCCACTCACCTCAGCCTCCCAAAGTGCTGGGATTATGGCTGAGCCACCGAGCCCGGCGATATTTTTTAACCTTTATGTTGTAGGAAACTGTGACTATATTTCCTAGTGGACAATGGTCCATAATATTTAATGTTATCAATACTGAAGCTCTTCACTCACTAAAGTTTTGTTTACTTTAATTGCATTTACTTTTTTAAACTGAGTTTAAATTTTTTTCTTTTTTGTACAATTTTTTTAGATATACTAAAAATTGAGACAAAAAACGCATAATAAAATTTTGATTTTTTCTTTCAATATGTCAATAATATTTTGAGTTATATAAAAGTTATTTGTTTCTTGGAGGAAAATTCAGGTTTTGCCTGCTTCATGCAAATTATTTCAATTTTTTATGTTTATTGGCCTATACTAGTTTGCAAATTTTGTAAATTATTATTTATGCTAGGAGAAAAAAATACACTCTTCATTGACTTCATTTAACTTTTCAATTACCTATAATTGAGCTTTTTAAAAATTTTAAAGATGTGTACCCAATTCAGGGTTAGGTATACAAATGTTCATTATGCACATACTCTTGTTGATGAGGTGTGCCCCCCCACCTCCCCTGGCAGTTTCCCACTACTGCCCATCCCTTTTTTATAATTGTTCAAGGTCCGCTTATGAATGAGAACATGTGATAATTGGTGCTTTGTTTCTGTGATAGATCATTCAGTATTATGGATTCTGAGTTCATTCAAGTTGCTGCAAAGTTCATAAATTTGTCTTTCTTTATGACTGTGTAATATTCTATTGTGCATATATACCATATTTTTTAATCCAATTTTTATACACACTTTCCACTTATTTAAAAAAAAAAAAAACCTCTGTTTCTTTTTTCACTCGAGATTTTGTGTAGTTATGTAATCCTACTATATGCAGCACCCTGTTTTTTTGTAGGATGTTGACTGGACAAAGAGGATGTTTTATATCAATATAAGAAAATGAATGACTTCCCTCCTCATTTCCCACAGCAACGTTTTGTGATATTCTGTTTTAATCTTATTTAGTTAGCTTGTAATAGTCTGTCAAAAATCCTTCAGTTCAGTTGACTTTAGGTCCACTTTTAATAAGAATTTTCAGCTATGTCTAGTGTAGTATTGCAAACCCAAACATGCATTTTGTTAAAGAATAAATGGGATTATTTAAAAGGAATCTGTCAACTGTTGAACCCCTATATCTCAAGCTTTTTCAATCCAGAACTGGCTGGATATTTCTTAGGTATACTGTTAAGAGCATTTTTCATTAATTTGGAGTTTATTCCAGGTGTCACTTGAAATCAACTCTAAAATGCTACATTTCTATAATATCGTGAAACAATATTAAAAAAAAAATTTTAAGTTCCTTTGAGGTATTTTCATATTATTCATTACAAATGATTTTAAACTGTTCCTAACCTCTTCATAATTGGCATTATTTATAGTTGAAAATGTGACCACCCTGAGTAAAAGAAAATTTAAATAAAATATAATTCAAGCGTTTGAGTCATTTAACAGATGATGAATTTATGGGATATTCTGCCCCCTTTGCAAAAATTTGAGAAACTTCATTAAATTTTTTTCAGAAAACATTAAGCATTTATATTTGTGAAGACTTAAGCACACTAAAAGTGTATTGTAACAATAAAGTAATTATAGGAAAGGGGTAAGAGCAAAGTGATGAATTAAGTTTTTGGGTGATTTGTGTGATTGTTGTGAGACCCAAACGAAGAATAAGTATAATACATTCTAGTACTCCAAGTCATTTCAAGCAGAAATACAGACATATACAGACATTTTAAAGAACCTTCCCTCTGCTTTGGCAAAGAGGGAACACTTTACTTCCTCTCTTCCTGTTTGAATAAGCTTGATCCCTCTTTGCAAACAACGTGAATCTTATACCTTGAAACTCAAGAGAATCTGTTTAAAACTTCCTTGCAATGATAAAGAACTCTGGCAAAGTCTCAGGGAACAAAATAAATGTACAAAGGTAGTCACATTCTTATACACCAGCAACAAACAGAAAGAGAACCAAATAAAAAGCACAATCCCATTCATGATAGTCACACACACACAAAAGAAATACCTTGGCATCTTCCTAATCAGAGAAGTGAAAGGCCTTTACAATGAAAACTACAAGACACTTCACAAAGAAATCAGAGAGGACAGAAATAAATGGAAAAATATTCCATGTTCCTGGATTAGAAGGATTAAAAATGTTAAAATGTGCATCCTACCAAAGGCAAGCTACAGATTTAATGCAAATACCCATTAAATTACCAACATCATTCTTTTCAGACCTGGAAATGACCATACAGAAATTCATATGGAAACATAAAAGACCATGAATAGCCAAAACAATCCTCGGCAAAAGAAACATAGTGGGAGGTATCACACTTCCAGATTTCAAACTCTATTATAAAGCTACAATAACCAAAATACCCTGGTACTGGTACAAGAATAGGCAGGTAGACCAATGGAACAGGAGAGAGATTCTGGAAGCAAACTTCAATTTCTCAACCAACTCATCATCAGCAAAGCCGCCTCCAACAACCACTGGGGAGAGGAGAACAGATTCAGTAAATGGTGCTGGGAAAACTGACTGACCATATGCTGAAGATTATAACAGGACCCCTACCTATCACCATACACAAAAATCAACTCTAAATGGATCAAAGACCTAAATGTAAAACCTCAGACTGTAAGAATTCTAAAAGAAAACGTAGGAAACACTCTTGGTCACTTTGGAGTAGGCAACCAATTCTTGATCAAGTCTCTAAAAGCAAATGCCATAAAAGGTAAGACAGACAAGTGGGACCTCATCAAACCAAAAAGCTTCTGCAAAACAAAATAAACCATCAAGAGAGTGGGGAGATAGCCTACAGAATGGGAAAATATGTTTGCCAGATGTAAATCCAGGATCTACAAGGAACATAAACATGCCAAAAGGAAAAAAAAAATCCTATTGAAAAGTGGGTAAAAGATATGAATAGACACTTCTCAGAAGAAGACGTATGAGTAGCCAGCAAATCCATGAAAAAATGTTCAGCCTCACTAATCATCAAAGAAATGCAAATAAAAACCATACTGAGATACCACCTAACTCCAGTCAGGATGGCCATAATTCAAAAACAACAGATGCTTGGGAAGATGTAGAGAAAAGGGAATGCTTCTATACTGTTGGTGGGAGTGTAAACTAATACAATCTCTATGGAAAACAATAGGGCAATTTCTAAAAGATCTAAAAGTCAACCTTCCATATAACCCGGCAATCCCCTTTCTGGGAATATACCCGGAGAAACTCAAAAAAGATGCTTGCACATACATGTTTATTGCAGCATTGTTCGCAATAGCAAAAACGTGGAACCGACAGTGCTGTCCATCATAAGTGGACTGGATAAAAAAATATAGTATATATACACGATGGAATATTATTCAGCCATAAAGAAAGATAAAATTATAAACTTTACAGTAACTTGTATGGATTTAGAGTCTATAATACTCAGTGATTTATCACAGAAACAATGATCTGAGTACTACATGTCCTCACTCATAAGCGGACCTTAAGCACTTATCATAATATTATAAGAAAGGGATTGGTAGTAGTGAGACACTGCCAGAGGAGGGAAGAGGGCTGAATAACATCAAGAAAGGTACCCAAACTTTTCCTGTATGATTACCACTTACGTACCTAATCCTGAATTGTACCCCACATCTTTAAAATAAAAAATAATAATAATTTACATTAGTTTTTCAAAACTATAGTATGGGCTTTGCTTAATTTTCACAATCTTATTTCCATGCTTCTCAGATAGAAACAAATCATAAAAGATTAAGTGAAGCAGGGCATGAAATAAAAAGAACAAAAAAGAACCTCTGCTTCCCTCTGCTTCTTAGATAGTCTCTATCACATAAATAAATAAATTAAAAAAGGAAAGTAGACATGTGATTGGAGAAAATCTATTTTTATTAAAACACACAAACAAACCTTTTACACCACAATGACATTTTCCTTGTATGTTCTTTTTTTTTTTTTTTTTTTTGGTTTTATTTTAAAGATGTGGGGTACAAGTCAGGATTAGGTACATAAGTGGTCTACATACAGGTGAAGTGTGAGCCTCCCCTTGGTTCTTACTTCACCTGGATTAAGAGATCAGGTACTCTTGGCGATCTTACATTCCCCTACCCTTCCTCTTTTGGCAGTGCCCCAGTACTGCTAAACTCTTTCTTGTAGTGTTATGATAAATGTTCACAGTCCACTTAGGAATGAGAACATGTGGTATTCAGTTCTTTGTTTCACTGAGTATGATAGACTCCAAGTCCATCCCAGTTGCTGCAAAGTCAGTAGTTTTGTCTTATTTATGGCTGTGTACTATTCCATCGTATATATGTATCACATTTTTTTTAAAATCCGGTCCACTTTCAATGGGCAGCGTAGTTGGTTCCATGTTTTTGTTATTGTGAATAGTGCTGCAATAAGTATGTGTGCGCAGGTATCTTTTTTGTAGAATGGTTTGAGTCCTCCGGGTATATTTTCAGAAGGAGATTGCTGGATCATATGGAAGGTTGATTTTTAGATCTTTTAGAAATTGCCCCACTGTTTTCCACAGAGGTTGTACTAGTTTACACTCCCACCAACAGTGTAGAAGCATTTCCTTTTCTCCACATCCTCTCTAGCATCTCTTGCTTATTGATTTATTAATAACGATGGCCATCCTGACTGAAGTTAGGTGGTATCTCAGCGTGGTTTTGATTTGTATTTCTTTGATGTATAGTGAGGTTGAGCATTTTTTCATGTATGTGTTATTAAACTATTTCAGTATAGATTAATATATGTTTCTTTTTAGTGTAGATATGGCAGATAAATAAATTGGTGTTATTCAAGAAAAGTACAAGTGGAATACTATTGGGAAAAAAATTGATATCCTTCAGTTTGTCTCCTTGTTGAGACGGGCAAATGTGATGTTTAAGCTTTCGTCTTTATTTTGCTAAATAAAATAATACACATGTGCACACACACATACACACCCCTTGTAATTTTTCTGCTCATGATTTCTAGTTTTTTTCTCCTTGCATTTGAACAAATAAAAATTGCATTTAGACTTAGATAAGTAAGTAATGGCCAGCCTTGTTCTGTAAGTTAATCTGTTCTCTGAAGAGTGATGAGTGAGTAATTTGGTTGCAGTTGATGTAACATGAATAGCTAGATTACAGACCCCGTTTAGTTTGGCCTACAGCACTAACATGACTCTAAACCATCATGACAGTAAATAAGATATGACATTGGACACAAGTATTTCAAATGACGCCTTCATCTACTGAAGGACTAATTTATAAATGTAGCACCATGTGTGGTTTACTTCATATCTGTCATTAAATCTGAAAACCTTTACTTACCAGTAAATAGATATCATAATTCAACATTGACTCTGTTCTGCCCCTGGAGGATCCAGATGGCCTTGTTGCCACCTCCTAACATATGCCTTTTATTCGTTCTTTGGAACTGGCATGTGCAACTGATTGTTTTTATAGTTGTGTGGTAGGTCACTGAAAAGCACAGTCAATTACGACCACTTCCTTCATCACTTAATTGGTCAATTACTTTCTAATCACCTATAAAAAATAAGAGATTGTTAAGCAGTCTTAAGGAATCTAAAATTGTCTAAGATGTGGTTCTTACTTTAAAGATTTGATAGCTTTGAGAAGAATAAAATGGATCCCTTATAGATGGTTTTAAGACACCATTGCTATCACCATTAGAATTATCATCATTATGATGATATCATTTATTCATTGCATTATCTAGTATTAATTAATTAATTTTTATTATCTATTGCTTGCTTATTCATTTGTAAATTATCTGTGGTCACCTATATGTCCCAAAAGCTGTTTTAAATGCAAAGAACAAGATGAACTAGATTGCTAACACCATGAAGCTCCTATTCTAGAGAACTGAGACTGATATAATGAACATTTAAGCAGCTTGCTATGTATTATTGCAGATAAATAATGAAATATAACATGATATATGATATGCCCACAAGTGATAATGCTATGAAGAAAATTGACACTGAGAGGATAGAAGGGGTCATGGAATCTTATTTTAGAGATGGTGGTTAGGCAAATCCTCTCTGAGGAAGGATCATTAGAGATGATCTTGAATGATGAGAAAGAGTGATTTGTGCAAGTGTGTTGAGGGAGAACATTACAACTCATTCACTTAGTATGAGCTTTTTTTATTGCATACTTGGGTGAGAGTCTTGTGTGAGCTACTTTATTTTAATCCTTGCAACATTTAACATAATTATCATTATTCCAGTTGTTCAGATAACAAAAAAGTCAAGAAAAATGTAGGCTCAGAAAAATGAAGAGGTTTGTTTGCAATATCATATCTCTTAATTAGCAGAGTTGGATTCAAACCTAAAGGTAGTGGATGTTTTAGGCATATCTGGTTTGTCTAAATAGGGAAAATTTCCCAAAGAAGAGACATTTGAACAGGATGTTGAATGATTGATAGTGTCTATAATTGAATACCTATGAAAATGATTGGCTGGAACAGTTAGGAATGGAAATGTGATATGAAGTTTGGAACACCCAAAGTGAAAGTAGAAAAATGGTAATCAGAGCAGTATGAAGTACAGAGTTCTTTCTCAAATGGAGTTTTGCTGAATGGGAGAACTGGAGCTGGGATAAAGGAATTATTTTTCTAGACCCACACATCTGTGCCTGATTCTTTAGCTAGTACAGGGATGTTAAAGGACTTTGGAGAAAAAAGTTACATAAGTAAAACCATGCTTTATCATTGTTATGGTAATAGAATATAAGATGGATTGAAAAGTGTGAAAATTATAGTAAGATTTCATTAAGTCAGCAATTCTCAAACAGGAGCTTGTATATGCCTTTGGCATAGATGAGTCATTTCAGAGGAGCCACATAGTTTTATATGCATCACTTTATGAGCAGAAAAATATTTCTCACTCACGTTTTACAGTTTTTAAAATGGTGGACTTTCTTTGTCTCTGTGACTTACAAAATATAAATTTATTTTAAAGCATTAGAATAGCATTACTGAATTCAGAATATTACTGTGAATTTTCTCAAATAAAAGATATTGACATGTGACTATTTTATGTATGGGTCAAATAATTTGTTGACTTATTGATTCTTTAATTTACTTATTCTAGAAATATTTACCTTTAGAAGAAGCATATTATAGTGGCTAAGAGTGTGATCTCTGTAGTCAGATTTTGTGAACTAGACTACTAGCTTTCCCACTTATTAACAATAAATGGATATGTTATTAATCTCTCTAAGTTTTATTTTCTCATCTGAAAATGTGTCAAGATGATAGTCATCTCACCTGCTTCTTGTGAGGATTATGTAGGATTACAAATCTAAAATAGTATCACACACATAATAAGAGATTTAAGTTATTATTATTCTGTCTTGGATCATGTCTGGTAGATGTTACATGGTCCTATTATATGTATAAACTACAAGGCACAGTCACAAGTCATTTCTCTAATAGTTTGCCTTTAGTTAGAGTGACAGTGCATCAAAAATCACAACTAGTAAATTTGAGTTTATAATTTATTTTGGATTTTTTTTACTGTATTGAAAAGTCATTCATAGTTATTAAATCTCTCTTCTTTTTCCTTTTCCTTACACTGAGAAATAATACCTGCTTGTCTTCATTAAAGTTAATAGGAAAGTGTTTATGGTTCTTGGCCCAGCCATCCACTTGCTGTTGATTACTGGCCCCTTTTTACCATCTCTTAAGATGAGTGTTCTCAAGATGAGTATGTCACAACTTTCAAACCATTGTAGGCTTTGATTCACAGCAGGGACCTTTCTTGTTCTGTCACTCTTCCTTCTCTATAACCTTGAAGTAGGCTACTACTGTAGAGAATCACCGATCATCACAGAACACACGTTCTGATGAAAGAGCTCATCTGGAAACCTGCAGGAACCTTGCAGTCCAGATAAGAGTTTATGGTCATAAGACAACTATGTTTCTTTTGATGTCACTACTCTAAGTCTGATAATTTAGGGGACCCATTGTCTTGTAATGTGGTAAAAGTAAATGGAAATTCTAAAGTGTAAGAGAAATAGAGCTGTTGGGTAAGAAGTGTTATTTTAAAAAGAAGCGTGGAACATGTAATTTCTTATAAAATTGGATATGACCTCTGCTGGATTTGGTTCATTAGAGTGAAAGGCTAACTTAGAGCAATTGATCTAAGAAGGGGAACAACAAACAAAAAATGCCTCTTATGCATGGTTTCTTCTTGAATTTATTATAGAACCCAGTTACTTAAGTTTAGTGCTTTTGTAACAGAATTTAATACCAAAATCACTATATAAAAACAAGCTTCAGTGTTTGAATCTGTAAGTCACAGGGACTCATTTACAATTTAAGTATTTGCTATTCTTGTTTAAAGCAAGGCTGCTCTATGGCTTGTGGGGTAATTTGTGCACATGTAGTGAACTAGACTCGTTCATGTTTTATTTTCTTTATTGTCAAATCAGCTAGCTATTTCTGAATAAAGAAGGCTGTATTGGGAAAGGACGGAAAGTAGTTGGAAAATGGGGTAGGAAGAAATAAATGATAGGCTCAGTGTTCTGTAAACTTTATTGCAAAGAAAAGCAGGCATTTATTTTAAATCACTGTGGTCTATGCTTTGCTTTGGTGAGTACCGCTCACACATTTCTAGTCAACAGAGTAGAACACAGATCATCTGAGGAATGAATAGCATTAGCACATGCATTGTGAGAGATGTGTAAGTTTATCCTTTTCCATCAATCATACCTCTTGCCAACATCATGCATGTTACCCAGCGAGAGAATGTCATTAGCCATTGCTATGGAAGGACCTATTTAATTTAGTTACTACATCATGTTGGTTTTTATGAGTGGTGGGGAACTGTTAAAAACAAACAACAACAACAACAAAAACCAGTTGTCTTGACAAATGTGCACTGCTCTACAGTGAGGGATGTTTTGAATTATTTTCTCATTTCTAATCTTTTTTTCCCATCCAGTTAGAAAGTAATCTGTAGTGCTTCAAGAACATTTGTATTTAAATCTTTATTGTAGGTTCCATTGCAGCAAGAATAAATGTAAATGGACGCACTTTATTTCCATAATTATTTTGCTGAGTATTTTGTCTATTTCTGGAGTTTATAGTCAATGCATTTTAAGACTATCCACAATTTGGAAAGCAAGCATAAAACTGCTGGTTTATCTCATAGAGAAATTAGATTGCCCCCCCCAAAGGTAGCCATTTATAATATATGCACTTTTGAATAATTAAATGAGCTACCGAAGAGGAAACAGATTCTAATCAGCTTTCAAACTGTGATTGTGCCATGCACTGAATCATTCCTTTATGAATATATTTCTCTTGGAACATGTATAATTATGAATTTTTTTTTCTATCTCGGTAGGAACTGGGAAGTAACAGCCCTCCACAGAGAAACTGGAAGGGAATTGCTATTGCCCTGCTGGTGATTTTAGTTGTATGCTCACTCATCACTATGTCAGTCATCCTCTTAACCCCAGGTAATCTGTCTTTATTCCTCTCTTATGATGGTTTTGTGGATGATAATTTCACATTCAAATGCCTTAAGAGTATAGCAATGTGTGGTATCTTAGGACATATTAGCATTGGCTAGAATTTTTAAAAAAATCATAATCAGACATTTTTCAAATGGCACAATAATTCTGCAGTTCAGATATCATGCAGAGTATTTTTGGGAAGATGAAAATGTAAAATATATGAATTGAAATTGCGAAAATGATTTTTGGTCTTCATTGCTACTTTGAGACTTACTATGTTTGTCGGTTTGATAAATGCAGAAGACATTTGACATTTATTGTGAGTTGAGGATGAGGGAATGGAGTCTGGAAGTTCCCATATGTAGATGATAAACCAACTGCATGGAAATGAAAAGAGAGGATTTGAAAGAAAAAGATCAGATTGAATGAGAGTGAGCTTAACTTCTAAATGTGGATACCTCTTCCTTCTGTCTTCTTTTCTTTTCTTTCCTTGAAGTTTTTACATTTCAAGTTTCTCCCTTATCTAAAGAACCTCTCCATATTCTCATTGTAATGATTGTTTTACTGTGTTTTTCAGATTAAAAACTTTAACATAAATATGGAAATTATCAGTAGGCTTAGTCCTTGGGAACTATTTCAACCCAGGAGATTTATTACTTTTTGGTAGGTGCTAATAAGAATGGTAGAGAAAAGGGGGTCACATTTTAAATTCCCCAAATAGTCTTTCAGATAAATTTGACATTTTGCTAAAACCCACCTACCCAACTGTCTTTTTCAAAAACTGGACACCCACATATGTCACAGTATTATGAAACATAGTCATTTCTGGGATAAAATTGAACTAGTTAAAAAATCAACTGATAGTTTAAAGTTATGGCCTGTTGATGAATGTTATGTTTTTGCACATCAGTTTCTATCCTTGCTTTGCTATTTTATGAACCCCTTAATTACACTGAACTTATTTCCTGATGTACAAAATGTGATGAACAATAGGTCTTTTTCAGAGACATTTAGTCAAGTAATACAATGACTAATTATACAAATGGCAGTATCAATTTCCCCAATGTGGTACTTTGTGAAATATGCCATATTTTAAAAAATATTGGCTTTGAAATGATAAACTGCCAAAAATATAGCTTGTAGTTGTTATTTAACATATGAAGGGGTTGAGAATGAAATTAAGGGAGGGAGGAAAGAGAAGAGAAAGGAAAGAAAATTTATAGAAAGAAAAGAAAAGAGAAGAAAAAAATCCTTGGTAAGAGCTGGCTTATCCAGCATTCTCTTACGGAAGCTTCTTTTTACTGCCTCATTTGTACAACTGTAGTACAATGTAACTGAGAAATGTGATGACTCTAAGTAGGTGCAGAATGCCAAGATTCTCTGTTATGGGAAGATGAGCTTCAGCATGGTACTTCACTTAAACATAAGAATTTTGGCATAATTATTTAAAAAAAATAATTTGGTTTTACTGACTTCTATCGAAGGCTATTCATCAGATGGAAGGTATTGGTATCACAATGACTATATATTTCTATTTAACTTTTTTTTTTCCATCCTGATTCTAGTATCCTTGTCCCAGTGGTTCACTTTTTCAAATTTTCTTGTTACTCACTGAGGTTATAGTGATACTTTGGAATCTGTAGGAGTTTGGTATAACAAGATCATATAGACTTGATCACTAAATTAAACTTCCTCTATTCAATCTTTTCAATTTCTCCCAGTATAAAACCATAGGACAGTTGTGTTCATTTTATCATGCATTTGCTCATAAATTGAAGCGAGGCCTTTAGGCAAGACACACTTTGGTTTTAGTTCTGGCTCTATAATTTACTAGTTTTGTGGACTAGTATATTGCAAGTTATTAACCTTGTCTCTCGCTTTACTCATTCATATTGTGGGTATAATATTAAGTGCTAACATTGCAATGCTATTATAGAGTTAAATGAGATAATGTTGTTCAAGAGTTTAATATTGTGCCTAACAGTGTTGCTGCTATTCTTCTGATTATTGCTATTATTCAGTACTTACCAACCACTAGAAACTACATGAAACACTTTATTATATAAAGGATGTTTTTAGAAAAAATTATTCAGGAATATATATCTCTGACTTTAAATTTTAATTACAATAAATGCAAACAGACTAAATATTTAATCCAGAGTTAGTCTTCTAGGGTTTGATTGATCATTTATTTATTTGTTCATTTATGCAATAGATAATTTTGGAGATCTTATCACATTCTTGGTACTGTGGTAGTTGGCCCCGTACTTCTATTGTTTTATATCTTTCATCTCCAATCTCCTTCTTCCCCAATTACACAAACACAAATTAAAAAACCCACACATCCCTAACCCAAAGAGTTAATTTCATATGAGATTAATCATACAAATGGAAGTGGCAATCATTATTTAGACTTTCAGTTTTCTTAGTTCATTTCACATATCACATGTTCAAATGTCTTTGGATTTCACTATTATTTTTGGCAAGGATAGTATTAAAGAAAAGATAAACTCATTGTGCTGGAGTAGAAAAGGTATTGCTGTAGCAAGCAGAAATACTACTTTACACAGTCGGTGTTCCACATCTACTCTTTGTAAACTCAATCCCTCCAGGCACCTGAAATATTATAAAAATTGATAAAGTTGGTGAGTGTAATGACAGTGATTAGAACATTGCTTGAGTTGTGGCCAAACATAATGACAGCCTATTTGCATGATCTTTATGGTAGTCTCAAATCAAACGTATCAGAGTCATACATAACACCAGAAGACTAAGAGTTTGCATCCCAAGACATGAGTTATACATGTGGAAGCACTCTTAGAAATTAGTTGTGCCTTTTCTATTGTACAAGAGAAAACTTGAGTTTGTTTGACTTTTAGTTTGGGCATAAGAATAGGCATCAAGACCATGTACATTTTTGATTTTGCAGATATGTATGGCTGTGCATGCCTGTGCTCAGATTCCAGTGCTCAATTGCACTAAGCCTTCCTCTTTTAATCCTCACTCAGGCTTGAGGTTCCTCAGCTGTGCTAGAGTAGATCCGCAGAGAAAAGTCTCCAGCTGCAAAGACAACATATGACATCCCCTTTTCATCTTTCTCTTGTCCACCAATATGTCCTAAGGCCCAGCTTTCTAGGTAACACTACTCAGGCAAGTGGAAATATTCAACCAAGTAGGGGAATCCAGGTCAAGTGGGGAAGCTTCTTATTGTGGAATTATTCAGCAAGATATCAGACCTTTTAAGACAAAGGTCAGACTCTAGAGCAACTCTTCCAATAAGAGCAGAGGTCAGACATTCATATGACTTTTGTAGCTATATAACCTTGGGCAAATCACTTACCTCTTTGGATATAAAGTGTTCCATTGGTGAGGGGGAAAGAACATCTTTGGTTTACTAGAATGTAAACTGATATTTTGAGGTTTAGTACAGATCTAATGTCCAACATCTAGTATAGCAATTCTAAAATAGTAATAAGAATAGCAACTACAACAATAATAGTGGCTTATTTAATGACAAATATGGCAACATTAAACTCATTGAGTGAGCTCTTTCACTAAGATTTTTCTACCTTGAAAATATATCTCGTGTTTGTTTGTTTGCTTTTGAAAGATGAAAGCATACAAAAAGTTATCTATGACATGATTTAGAAACAATTTTGCTCAAAATAGCACGTCAGTTTGCAGGTAAGTGCTAAGAAATGCAAGCCCATAACCAGAGAAACAAATGTTCAGAGCAATTTTGTTTTTGTTTTTTCTGCAAATTATACTACAGAAGTAATTTGACACAAGTGCTTTAATTTCTAAGATCGTCAGACTCTTTTTGCCTTGTGAAGAGAAGTCCTATTTTTGAAGAGTGGGTTAACTATTCAAAAATTTCCTTTAAAAAGTGACTATTTCTAAAAGGAACACGTTTTTACTTCATTTTCTAATTAAAGGGTTGACTTATTTAGATTCATTGATCAAGCCAACATATCTTCAGTTTGCACTGAGTTTGTTTAAAGAAAATGGAATACTCACATTTATTTTGAGAATATATTAACTATAAGATCAATAATTATACTCTACAAATACATGAGAGTACATTCATGCTTGAAGTTGGGGAAAACAGCCTAATGTAGCTATGCATTTACTTTGTGGTCTCATCTTTACGTTTAATGTGTAGAATGGAAAGGACAATGCTCAAGAAAACATTTAATGAGACTACAACTACAGGATTTAACCTTCTTTGAGAAGATATGTGCATATTTTTTGAGTTAGATTGTATTTAGTAGAGGATATTCATCACACTCTTCAATTCACCTGCTATATTGAAATTGCCACCTGTGCACTGTGTATACTCCACAATTCTTCGGCAACAGTGGCCTCTTGTCCTTTGTGTCAATAATCAGTCAGTGCCAAGACGCAGTTTTCACACTGATTTACTATTATGACCTACTAAGGATAAAATGGTAAAGCACTAAAATGATGTCTTCATTGTTAGCTCTAGCTTTCGCCTCTTTTAGCAACTTGCCAAATACCCTCTATTACAATAGAGGGTAATAGTTCTTTATTATTCTCTGTAGGTGTGCATCAGAGATGGTCTTTGCAGGTCTATCAGAGTATGAAAAAAGCCAAGCATTCATGTATGAATCATCAGAGCTCTGTTTGATCTCAGTTGAACAAGAATTTAACAGGGACTGTTCAGTTCCACTATAGAGATGTCTCTATTTTCATTTCTAGAAGTAATTATGTTAACAGTTTTAAACTAGGTTCAGTGTTAAGTTGGGAAATAATTTACACAGGTTGAGACTACCACAGTGATGTTGATGGCAAGGCAAGTCTTTAACCTTGAATAAGGATTTAATCCATGAAGCTATGCTCAGTTAGTTAATTTGGGCTAAGATACAGAACCAAGGAAGTGAATGAAGCCAGAGAAATACAGGCAGCTCTGTCCAGAAAAATCAGCAAAATAAAACAAAATCTAGAAGTCGGCAGTTTAGGAATTATGTCTCTCATTGAAGAAATACTTAATTTAAATATATTCTCTAAAGAGTATGCATGATAATCTTAATTAATCCTAATAACACATCAGTTTAAAGAAGTAGAACAACATACTAGATAATACAGCTAAGGTCAGCAGATTTAGATGACCTAGGCAGCTAATTTGTGGAGAAAACATAAAGTGATTCAATTAAATAGTATCAGATGTCTCGTTCTTCCTATGGGTGTACAAACATGACTCGGAGGCAAAGAATTATCTCTGTTCTTATTGCTCGAGACACCAGATTTTTAAAAAAATAATTTGGTCCTTTGAAATCTCATTTTCTTTTAAATATAAAGCATTTGATAAAATTAAAAACTTTATTAGACTGATGACATCTGATTTGTGTTAAAAACTCAAAGTGAATTTATTCTAGTCACTATTAATGCGCTACCTAACAAATAGCTTAGTAGCTTTGGGGTATAGTTAGCTAAAATGTTATATTATATTACATTGCAAACAATCTCTTGGCAAGCTGTAATATAAAAGGTGTCATTTAAACATCTGACCTGTGTTTTAAAATGTCAAAGCAACAATTAAACTATCCCCATTATCCTTTTATGAGGGAAAAATAATGTTTTACAGATTTTGAGATTTGCATGACTTGTAAACATCAGCATCAACTAAGGTGCATTATGTTTATTTTATTTTGTTGAATTAAAAAGATGTGTTATATTGACAGGCATAATCTGCAGTGTCTCTGCTTGTTTTTTCAAGAACAGCACAGATGAACATATCTGAATATAGCATTACCTAGGCATAACCAGGCTGCCAAAGAGAAAACAATGACAGATTCTAGCAGTTTCCCCCCAGTAACATGGATTGTTGTTGCTTTTTAAATAGATTTGTCTCTGATGTTGAATAAAAAATAATTTCCTCTGGCATTAATAGAGTAAGAGTAGTTACATATTTTTGTCTTTTCTTTATAGTTACATTTCTATATTTAAGTCAGATTTTATTCCTTTGCTTTACTCTCATATTCTTATATTGCCCAATCAGATGAATAATGAATGTAGTTTACATTATAATGTGTTCAGTTTTACAAGAGTCAGAAGAGAATCTGTTAACATTTATTTATACCTTCTTGTAGCATGCCAGATGTTGTACCAAGTGCTTTACAAATATTATTTTATTTATCTTCATACCACTAAGATGAAATGCATACTATTCATTTATTCACATTCTGCAGTATTGGTTTGAGTCTTACAAGTTGAAGTAAACTACCTAATGTCACACAATTAGAAGGTAGAGAGGCCTGATCACTATCCTAGGACCCTTTGGCTTTAACACATGTCATAGTAGATGAAGATACAGTCTTGCAACCATGGAAGATATGGGCAACACATATTTTTTGGGGAAAAAAAAAGGCGTTCCACTTTACTCCATCTCATGATTTTTAAAAAAAAATGGTTGAAATAATCCTTCATATTACTAAAAGGGAATGCATAGCAGACAAATTATTCAGCTGAAGATGGAGGTATAAAAATTTGGACAAGGGACAGTTAGAGAGACAGTGACAGAAGTGGGAAATTGACAATCATAAATGAAAATTTGGTCTGGATTTTTATTTCAGATTTCATATTTTTTCTGGATCCTCAAGGCCCCATAATAAAATATAAGTGCACATTTTATTTCAACCATGTTGTATAAAAATTATACATATGTCATTATACAACTTTAAGCATTTTGTCATATTTTCATTTGCTTCCTCCTAACAGAGATATTTAACTTAGAAATGTGATATTCTGGCTTCTAAAATATGGGAGCTCAAGATAGCCTGGTCCTAATAAGCAAGTTTTTTTTTTTTTTAAAGACTCACATACAATTATCCCCTCTTGGAAAAAAGAATTTTAATAAATATTTGCCTTCTATGTGTGTGCTAAGGGACATTTTAATATTCAGTTATTTGCCAGAATGTCAATTGTATGCAATTAACATTCAGTTCCTTTGTTTTGAACTACAACCAATGTCATCTCTATTATAGAATTCATTCATTAGTTGTGAAAAGAGACAATATCAGTAATTAAAAAAATCCTTCATGTAATAGTATTTTAAACTAAATAATATCCCTTTTTAAGTGTTTGCTATGTTAAATGAAAATTTAACTGAAACAATTTCAATGTTTGTTTTTATTTTTGCTTATGTATTTGCACAATTAGTCTTGGTCTAAAATTGTTTAATTGAATGTAAATTTTCTCTAGGTAAGCTCTCTAGACAAACTAGAATCAGTAAGACTATATTTGGGAGACAACACTTGACTGGAAGACTGTGCCTTATCTGTTGGTCACAATTTGGCTTTTGCATGGCATGTAGAAGATCTCTAATCCAGTACTCACAGCTTACCCGCTTTCTCTGGGCATCATCAATAACTGTATAATATTAGAGAAAAAAGGCATACGTATGAACTATTTTACATGAATCACAATTCAGCACTCAGAAGTTTTAGTTATTTGAATTACTTCATTTCCCTGTCATAATCATTAGCTTTTCTTTCTCCTTCCTTCTTCCTTCCTTCCTTCCTTCCTTTCTTTCTTTCTTTCTTTCTTTCTTTCTTTCTCTTTCTTTCTTTTCTTCCTATCAGAGTCTCACTCTGCACCTAGACTGGAGTGCACTGGCTGAGTCAAAGCTAAATGCGGCCTTGACC